>JARHVA010004646.1:1407500-1488375 GCA_037957365.1 Torreya grandis | reverse complement strand
ATAGGCCAGCTAACTTTGATGAGATCATTTTGAGTCAAAATGACAATTTCACCATTTATTGATCCAGATAACTCTTTTTTTTCTAATTCATTGGTACATGTAATGTACCTTCATTATTTGGTGTCGAAAACATATTAAATGGGAATATAACTCCAATACATTTAAAATTTCTTTCTATTTCCTCTCCAATCAAATTATGACCCATTAATATGACTTTTTGACAATTTTAATTAATTGTGCACCAATTTCCAAAGAATTGCACTAAACATGCTTAAACTTACTTAAGCTAATTAATTTAATTTAAGATATTAAGCAATAATTCCATAGATTTTTTGAATATCTCATTATTGAAATTAATTTTGAATATCTGCATCACCTCATGACATCATCTATGGGATGGCATCCATTAAGCCATAAGTGCATAAAATATCAATTTATGGGTCACCCATGCCTAGTGAATGCCTCTCATGCCTCTTTAATGCTTATTTATATTGAGGATATTTATGAGTTTAATTCCAAACATTAGGATTATCCATGGTCACACATCTCAATATTGAGATGGATAGTCCATGGTTAATCCTGACCAATCTAAAAAATCTATAAATAGAAAGGCCCTGGACATGAATAAAAAATATTGATCTATGCAAAGTTATTATGTAGAATAATCTCTATAATACTTTTTAATAGACCATTAAAATTAGTTACAATCTTCATTTAAAGGCTAGTAGTAGTGATTTGGAATCATGAGTCTAAGTTTCATGGAGTGTTCTTGAGACATTGGAGGAGTTTTCTACCTTTGTTGACAAAGACAAGGATGCTTGATTAAGAGAGAACACGATTTTGAGCCACATGGGTATGGAGAATCCATCTGAGAAGGTAATATGATGTTTGATTTCTTTCATTTGTTTCTTTCTATCATTTTTAATTCCCATAAGAATAGATAGGCTTAATTAGTTAGTTCTTTATGCATTTTTCATGATTTATGGACTAATGTTTGACTAACTTGCTTTGTAATCCTCTATACATCTTGGCATGCTTGGTGGGAAAAGATGCATCCCACACATGAAGAACATTTAGATCATTAAAACTTTTGCAATTTGATTTCTTAACTTTGTTTTGCTATTTTTCTTTATCACAAATTTACACAGTAATCGACATCAGTTAGTAAAACCATCATCAATTGGATAGTTGACATCAATCATTATTGGTTTAATAGATGTCAGTTAGATAACCATCATCAATTTGTAAGTGTAACCATCTTTGATTATATAACCAACATCATTCACTATGTTTATATTAAAACACAAACCTGAGAGCTCTTTTTTTGAAGTTCATTATTACAAACCTAAAATAACTTCAAGGCTAAAGGACATGCTAACATTTTTATCTGCATGACCAAGCTTGACATTTTCTAAAAACATGTTTTAGATCACCTTTTGCATGCTCAAAAATGAATTAGGAACATTATTTTAGTGCTTTAAAGTAATATTTAGGTGTTTTAAGTGATTTTTTAGCATAGTTTTCAAAGTTACAACTCAAACTAAGGGGTCAAATGAATAGCACCTCATTTTCCACTTGGGCTTAAAAATGAACTCACCTTTCCAAGTTTTTGTATTTACTTAGTTTTTTTAAGTTATATTTTGTTTTGGCAAAAATGGTGATGCCACATGTATGTTCTTCCATTTGTCCCCTTTAGGGAACCCTTGGAATCAAAAGAACCATTCCCTATTATAAAATTCCTAGTCTAAGGATTAGAAAGAATGTCATCTAAAGTGATCCACAAAAACTCATTAAAGTTTGGGTGAACTTGAAAATTACCATAAAGTCTTTCTATTTTATGCTTTCTTTATTTTTATGAAAAATTTGCTTGTGAGTGGGATGCCATTGCCTCTCATGAGTTCTTTAGGGAAATTTTTGACCTAGTGTTTCATCTCCCATCATTGACTTCACTTACTCTTGAGTTTCACATGGGACGTATCTGCATTTGGACATTCCACTACACTGAGAAAATAGTAGGATGTAGTGGTTGTAAAAAGGACTAGACCTTTTTAAAACTAGCTAATGCCATAGTCACCCAATTTTTGTGCTTATCTTTTACATCATTTAATGTGAAAGTTATTTTTTTAATTGATTTCCCTAGAATGATTGAAAACCAATTAGTTTTAGTTAACCCCATTTTGTCATACCCTTGTTAGGATTTAGACGATTATACATTGTGTATTTTGGTAATTATTTGCTTGGTATGATTTGAGGCTAAAGCTTATTTGTTTGTTCATAATCCATGTCAAAATCATGTGTTTGAGTTAATAAGGGTAGTGTTATGCTGCCCAAATCATGTCAAATCATTTTTACCTTTGATTCTTTGAAACATAACAATTGACCAAATCATTTGAACATGCTTACGTCGTTAGCCTACTCAATTAATTTCAATAACTTATTTACCATTGTATCAAAAACCATTTATTTCAAACCATGTCATGTATACTATTTGGACCTTGTTTATGCATCGTTATGTTATTCACTCTTGTCTAGCTTGTTTGGTCCAATCCTAGTCTTCAACATTTCATTTTCAATTAACCTTGTCAAGTTTGGACCCAAACATTGATTGATTTCTATTTAGGCCTCAATTCATGGGGTTGGTAAATAGATCTTTTTCTATTGGGTTGCATAGCTTCATTTAAATGATTATCCAATTTTGAACACTATTGATTGTTTGTTTGTTCGATGTGCTTATCCTCATCATTTTTTGTGACTTTGTTTGGAAAAACACAACCTTTCTTAAAAAATTTGATGTTAGACATTTGACGTTAGGTTATTTTATGCCAAATCCTAGCACAAACTACTTTTGAGATGTAGCTTCACCCTTTCAACCAAGGTTGAACCTTTTGTCTTTTAAAAATCACTTTTCAGAGTTTGCAGAACTTTAAGTCTTTCTATTTTTAGATCTTTCTTCATTAAATGCAGGTATATCTAGATACACTTATGGTGTAGTCATGGATAATCTAACTTATGATATAATGGTCACACAAAATGACTTTTATGACTTTAGTCAAGACCCCTATGGTGATAATATGGTTTTCAAGGTAGATTTATATACACCTCATAAAAATTAGTCATGGGAACACAGTCAAGATCTAACTTATGATCCAACTCATGGTTAAAATGATTGGGCTTGTCAAGAAGACTTGGATGATTTGGCTTATGTAAGTAATCAAACTCCATAACATACCAAGATCACCATTTTAAGACCTCTTCCTTTGGTTTGCATGAGCAACCAAACTAAGAAGCGTCTATTCATTACCATTTTAGGACCTCCTCCTTTAGTTTGCATGAGCAACCAAACTAAGAAGTGTCCAGTCGTTACCATTTTAGGACCTCCTCCTTTGGTTTACACAAGAAACCAAACTAAGAAGCATCTAGTTATTACCATTCTTGGCCCATCACTAGTTTTTGATGAACCTATTGTTGAAGAACCTCAATTTGGTGAACTAATTATTTTTTATCCCTTAATCAATAGTCTAATCTTTAGAGAGCCCATTATTGAACCATAAACCATTGTTCCTGCTAAACCAAATGCTCCTCACATTAAAATTTCTATGTATATATTCGAGCCTAAACAAGAACCATTAACTCTTCAAAATCCATCTTATGAGGATCAAAATATGTTCAAAATTGATCTTTTACAACCAATTGTGAACCAAAACCAACATGTTATTATTGAAACACCAATTTGTGACAAGATAAACTATGATAAGTTACCTATTCATATGTTTATGTATTTTTATAGAGCCTCATCTCCTTAATAATCTAATCTTGGTAGAGTTGTCTCTTGATCAATTCCCACTCATTAAGGAGTCTCACTTTGATAAACACAATTTTTTTGAGACATCCCTTAAGTGGTTCCCTCTTTTTGAGGGGATTCAATTAGATGAGTCAATCTATGTTGAAACCTTCCAAGATGAATCAATTTTTATTGAACCCATTATGCCATCATAGGCCATTACTTGTCAAAAATTTAGCATTCAATAAAACATTATCAAAACAACCATATTAGATGAAGAATCAATATTAGAGTCAGGTTTCATTTTTGAACCAATAATGGATTTAGCATCAGAAATAGAATCAACATCAGTTAAGACATTGGACTTAGAGTCCCTTGCTTTAGAATCAGAGTCCAAAATAGATTATAGTATTGGTTGTTATAACATTGGTTACAATTGTCTTGCAGATCAATTTGAATATATTTGTGATCTTTCTACAATTTTTGATGATGTTTACTTCAACATCAACACAAGTTCTCCTAGTATCTTCTATGAGGATTATGTTTCGTTTCACCATCCCATTATTACCACCCAACATATCCATTATATTAACATTCCACCTCCCATAAGTGTCGATCAGAACTGACAGAATCACACTTTATTGAACTACATCCATGGTGACATAACATTTGTAGAATATTAGGGGGACCAAGAAAACATTAATTCAGAAGAAGAACAATCTCTTAGTGAAAACTTTTATGAGGAATTAAGGGATAAGCAAAGATCAAACTTAGCATCTTTTAGTGACACCTTTTTGAAGGCACTAGAATACAATCAAATTCAAGTGTTAACATCTCTTTGTGAAACCTTCTTAGAGGCACTATGGGATGATCAGAACAAATTCATTGGTGAGAACCTCATCAAAGCACCAATAGCTGAGCATAAAGTATCTTCATTATTTACTAAAGATAATATCAAAGATAAAATTAAAATATCATCTAATCTATAACATAATTAGATGGTAGCTACTCTCAAGATCAAATAATAGAACAATCTGATGCTCCTATTGAAAGCATCTTCAGAGGTCTTCAGCCTCACCATAACCAAAATTATGTTGAATATAGCATTAGTAACATTACGTGTGACTAAAAGTCCTGATCTCCTTGTAGTAGTTTTTAGACTTTGTTTGTGTTTTGGTTTCTCTATCTTTTTTCCTTATACTAGGGTTTCGGGGCCCCTTCAAAACCTACTTTTACCATAATCTAAAACATTACGTGTGACTAAAAGTCTTGATCTCCATTTTTTCCCATTCATTACACATTCCATTATCACCCACCTATTTATTACCCACTTGTCTCATTTATCCTACCATTATTTACCAGCACTAGTAGCACTTTCCTTTATCAAGGTTATAAGGATATCTTATCTTGACATTTGAGGGAAGCAGAATCAATGGTTTATGAAGATCATGAACACATTATTGAGATCTAGATCATCAACAATTTCTTAATAGAGTAGTTTTTTCAAAAGGTTGTTGGATAACAACTTATATAGCTGATCATTTTTGTTGTCTCACATATTGACTAGGATGTGAATCTCCCTATCAGTAAGAGCAATAAAACCATTTTTCATCTACCATTAACCCATTTTCCATTACCATGCCTTGTCTCTTGGGGACAACCCTATAGACCTTTTTTAGGCATTATTATACCATTAAGATCCATGAACCATACCATTTGAACTACATTGACTTGAGGTCCTTAGGGACTATGTAGGTAATGCTTTATTTTTATTAAGGTAAGCTTGGTCACCCCTTTCCCACACTCTCACTATTTTGTGAGTAATTGTTAAGTCTGAATGATCTCTTCATTTTGTGAGCAACCTAAGCCAATGCTTTCATTATTTTGTGAGCAATTTGATCCAGTCTTTGCTTGGGGGCAACTTTGTTGCCACTATATCCAATTTTATTCTAATCATTTCATTATACTATTTCTTTACTATTGACCAAGGCTTGTTTTTAGTCATCCTATTTATCCCATTTTGATCTTGGTTCCTTTGGTTCATCCTACACCTTTTATAGGGAGATTCTGATCTAGTTTCAATAGTTTTTGAATTTAGTGTTGAAGTATAGTCTGTGAACATAATGTGACATTTGATATGGAAAGTTATCTTTCATCTATAATCTTATTTGTTATCACTGATTATAACTGCCTATGGGTAAATCGGTATTATTTTGGTACCCCTAATTATAACTACCTTTAGGCAAATTAGTATTATGGAATTATTTCCTAATTATAACCACCTATGGGAAAATTAGGTACATTGTCTTTTTATCATGCATTACCAAATCATCTAGTCATTACTATTATCATTTGTCTTATCATTCACCTTTGTTTGTGAACTTATGACCTAGTCAAATTTTCATCACCTTTTTTGTGGATAGAATTACTGTGACTTGGGATTATTCTGGGGTTATATAGGCCATGATTGATTCATGTCAAGGTCAACTCAGTCCCTCTTATCATACGCTCTCATTTTAGTATGAACATTTTAAGTTGGTACACTCTCACCATTTCATGAGCTAGACCATTTTGTATCTCTTAATCCTCAATCGAGTTGAGATACTTAGAAAATTACAAAAACATTCATGAAACCATTCAAAAACTCAAAAACATTTTGTGTGTTTATTTTATTTTTGTTTATTGTCTGGTCTTTTCTTTTCGTATTTGGTCTTGCTTCTTTATTTTATTTTCCATGTATATCTTGATTTTTCACATGGATCTTGATTATTTATATCTTGGTCTCATGTCGTTAAGATGTTCTTGCCTTTTTTTTTAAACATTTTGTTCCTACTTAAGTCTTGATTGATCATATCTTGATTTCAACTTAGGTTGATTTATGTTTATCTTTTTCTTTGTCTTTGATTTTTTGTTTAAATGTAAATCATTGTAACTCTAGTTTTGGTCATTATTTTACCATTATACTTAGTTATAGATATTCACATTTGAACTAGCTTAGTGTAATTGGAATCTTATGTCATTCTAAATTATTTATACTTATGATGCCTAATTAATTTTTATATATCAAGCACTTTGTGCTTAAGTCTCAAAGTCTTAAATGTCAACATCAACTATGATGAATGATTCTCAATAACACTTTACAAAACCTAGGCTCATGATATGGAATTAAGCTTCTAGGTAGCATGCATTTTAGCAATCAAATCTATGCTAAGACATACATATCTTCACATAAATTGTGAGTTTAATAAATTATTGGTCCATTTTTCATCATTCCTCATTCCATTCTCTCCCAAACTTCGGTGAACTACATTGGCCTAAAGTTCATGTTGGAACATGAGTCCATGGAACTATGTAGGCAACGTTCAATTTCTATTGAGGTCAGCTTGAATTTCTCCATTATTATTTTCATCTCTCTTCATCTCTCTCTCTTATCACTTTATGTATTCTCATATGATTGGTTTTATATGGCTTTCTAAGCCATTACACCATTGCATGTATGTTTGTACCTTAACACTTTACACCTATCTTTTTAGTTATATCCTTGAGCTATTTTGCTTGCCAATTGCCCATGTTGGGGCAAAACATCTAAACCAAGTCTGAATCAAATCAGCTCTACAGGGGTAAAATCATTATTTATTCTTTATCAATGATCAAAATTCACCCTATTAGGGAAAAACTATTTTATGATGATTCACATTTGCTCTACTAGAGTACTTATTATTATCTTCTCTTTGTGTACCCTATTCTATTGGTGCCTCCCTTCTTGAAGTAGAACATTCTCTCTTTTCTTCTAATTTGAAGCTCTCCACATTAAAGCCCATGATGGTAATATTTTAGTGTGAAACTTCTCTTGGGATTGATCAATTTCATAAGTGTGCAGCTTGAACTTTCAAATTGGGTACATTTAAGGTGTGTCCCTTACAATCATCGATCATATCTTTCCCACTCCCCCCATCTTTAGGGCTTATTATACCTCTAATTATATTTTTATTATTGATGGTAATGACATGTGCAAGCATTAGCTCATCTAGATGTGATCTATTCCATCAGTTAATCTCTCACTTTCTCTCTCTTTTCAAGAGTCCATCCTTTTCTTCCATCTTAGTATGTCCTCTCCAGGGGGCATCATGGGTCTATTCCAATTTTTTATTGACAAATATTTTCTTTTAAAAGGTGTTGCTTCATCTAAATGTCTCGTTACACCTTCTCAAACAAGGCCAAAATGTAGACATCCAATTACTAACACCATTTGTGTTGAAATTGTCAATCTTACTCAAATTGCACTTAAATGCACATTTTAGGTCAAAATCCATAAAACACCCTAAATGGTTTGAACTTGTCACTTAGAAGTTCTAGTTTAGGTCAAATTATCCATAAATAAGACAATGCATTTTATGGGCTAGCTAACTTTGATTATATCATCTCAAGTCAAAATAACAATTTTGCAATTTAGTGCTCTAGATCACTCTTTTCTTCAAATTCATTAGTACACATCACATACCTTTTTTATTTTATGTTGGAAACATCTTAAATTGGAATACAGATCCAACACATATAACATAACCTTCCAGTTCCTCTCTAGTCAAATTATAACCCAGTAATATGACTTTTTGATCATTTTGATTAATTGTGCACCAATTTCCAAAGAATTGCACTAAACTTTATTAAACTTAAGCTAATTAATCCAATTTAAGAGCTTAAGTAAGAATTCCATAGATATTTTTGAATATCTACATCACCTAGTGACATCATCTATGGGGTGGCATCCATCAATATATAAGTATATAAAATATTAGGATTATGGGTCACCCATGCCTAGTTAATGCCTCCCATGCCTCTTTAATGCTTATTTGTCTTGAGGATATTTATGAGTTTAATTCCAAATATTATGATTATCCATGATGACACATCTCAATATTTAGATGGATGGTCATCATTTATCTTGATCAATCTCAAAAATATTTAAATATAGAGGCCATGGACATGAATAAAAAATCTTGATTTATGCAAAGTTATTATGCATAATTGTCTCTACAATCCTTTGCAATAGACCATTAAAATTAGTTACAAGCTTCATTAATAGGCTATTTTAGTGATTTATAATCATGATCCTAGGTTTTATGGAGTGTTCTTGAGACATTGGAGGAGTTTTCCACCTTTTTTTACAAAGACAAGGATGCTTGATAATGGGAGAACATGCTTTTGAGCCACATGGGTATGGTGAATTTATTTCAGAAGGTAATATGATGTTTGCTTTCTTTCATTTGTTTCTTGTTATACTTTGTAATTCCCATAGGAATAGATAGGATTAGTTAGTTAGTTAGTTATGAATTTTTCATGATTTATGGACTAATGTTTTACTAACTTTCTTTGTAGTCCTCTCTACACATTTAAGGCTCTTCAAAATGTCTAGTTATCCTATATTAGCCTCTCTTAGTAGCTTTTGCATTTGTTGTCAAAGATTATGTTATGGGTCTGATTGTATAGAATAAGTTGAGAAGGATTTACCTTGCATTATCATATGTCTATGTTGGTATTGACCATCACAATAAGTATATGAAGCAATGGAGGGTAACTTTAAGGTTGGATAGGTCAATATAGACCTCATGGAGTCTTCATACATTGAAATGCAAACTTGTAAGTTTCATCCTTTTTAGAGATACATATTGATGATCATGAAGTGGTTTTGATCCATTGAAAAAATCTCTAATCTATTAAAACATGAAAATGAATCATATGCATTCTATAAACTCACCAAGAAAAATCAATGTCTTCAACAAAGGTGAAATGTACAAAGGGAAGGTCTAGGCCTAGTAAAATGCATATACCAACCCATTATGGGCATAACAAAGAATAGACTAATCTTGTGTGTTATATGGAGGATAAAGAGGTATATAAAAAAGTAAATAATAAAATGGATTGATTCCCAAGTAATACCAAAGACCATCAATATGACTAATGGTATGGAAAAGGGTTATTGTATAATGGTAAGGCTAGATGGTGATATACAGGTCTATCCACAAGAATGTGGCCTATGGGAAAAATGAAGGTCTAAGTATCACATTGAGAGTGTTATATGAGTTCCAAAATTTAATGAAATATAATACATAACATATAGGACTTTATCTCAATCAAAAATGGTTTGTAAATGTCTAAAATGACAACAAAGGTAGACCTATAGGTCCAAAGACTTGTAAGTCTCTTTTTTCACATAAAATACAACAAATATTGCATTAGAATATGATAGTTTGAAGTAAAAAATATGGTTGAAGGTGATTATAGGTATGAAATGTTTATATAGTTTCTCATAGGAGGAAAATACACTTGGATAAGCTTACACTCAGTCAGGAATCTATGCAATCCTAGAGAGCTATCTACAGGCTACTTGAAATCCAAACTCATCTTCAAGCTTTGAAGAGAATATACTATGTTGAACATTGAGGTTGGAGTATAGTATAAAAATAAATTTAATGGATTTATTAGAATAAAAATCAAACATAAAAATAAAGTTATAGAGATGATTAAACAAACCTTACTAAAACCTTACATACATAGTTAGTCTAAGCACATAGGTATGTATGCGTTAGATTTTATAAAGAATGATTTATGAGGGTGAATTGGGAATGAAAGGTTATAAATAGTTTTAAAAACTTTAAGGGAACCATATATGAGTTTTTGGGTCCTAAAACATCGAAGAGATAGTCAAACGTAGTCATTTTGGCTCTCATAGACCTACCTAGTCAAAAGAGAGGTGTTGGTTTGAGGCTCAAAAGGTCTACGGAGAGAAATTAAAATAAATTAGAATTACTCTATAATGTTATAATGACATTTAAACATGGTATTTAGGTAAAATATAAATAAATTTAAAGTTTGAGGAATTCCTCTAGGCTTGGTATGCTTAAAAAAGTACACACATGCTTGTGTAGGATGATGAAGAGTTATGTGTTCAAAGCCTAGATGAAGTAAATTATGTTTGTTTAAGGTTAGGTTTTATCAAAAATAAATAAGAGGGTGGTAATAAATATAATAAAACATCCTATGAATATTTTAACTCCTTCAATATTGAAGAAATGTTCAAATATAAGTTTCTAGGGTCAAGAGTGCACATTGGTTTACAAACCCTAAGCATAGATAAATGGGGTTGTAAAAGGTTTTATGGTGAATATAAATATTTATAATGTAAATTATGGATGATACACACATATTTATTTTATTTACCACTCTAAACTATACTCAAATCACCACCTTCAAGATTATATTCCTCTCTCAACCTCACAGAATGCAGTCTTCTAGCTTGAGTTGCAGTTTAAGATGGTCATATATCTCATGAGAGGATGAATGGTAGATAAATATATTTTTAATAATAGGTAACTCCTATACACTGATTAATCATGGTATCTATATGTTCATCAAGATCCTATCCTTTATGAATCATGCTTAAGACTCTTAAACACTCACAAGCTACCAAGAAGACTAATTTTGAATTGATGAGAGAGATATGCCATATAATTTATGATAATGTGTTATTTTTTCCTTTAATTGACCTGAATGACTCTAAAAAATCCCTTGGAAACTTTAATAACACACTTGATAGTATATTTGAAGGTACATGTGTATGTAACAGGGCTAAATACACAGATGTAGTCTTTTTTGTGAACACGCAAAGTAGGGAGTGGATTATAAACCAATATTATATGTATATAATGAATCTATATAGGTTATAAATTCATCCAAAAAAATTTTAAAGTTCTTTAAAGAACGCTCATCAGCTCTACAAGTCATAAAGTGGGTTAGGAAGGGAAAATTGCATCATTTTTCTATATAAATTGCCTATAGGCAATCCTATAAAACACTTTAAGAGACATATCCTCAGTGGATTAAGTTGAATAATGATATTTTAGGACTAAAAAAACTCATTCCAAGATTTAGAATATGAAATATTATTCCCAAACACTTCAAATACCTCTCAATCCTATATAAACACCTAGACACTTCATAAAGTGGGTTAGGGTTTTTGACCATTTCATTATTGACCTATTTGTACAGGGTCTCAAGAGCTAAAAATTGACATGGAGAATGGTATTGGCATGGGTAAAGTGAATCACACAATGTTTAAATTTTTCACATGTGTGTGAGTGATTGTAGCCTAAAACTTAGTTTTTAAGCAAGAAATCCTAATTGATGAAAGAATAGCAGAAAAAGGACACTTCCACATGGAGTTAGGTCCTAAAAAATGGCATGAATATGTAGAGGGATATTGGGTCCTCAAAAATATATTAATTTTAATAATATACTCTACACATTATTATACACAAGGAGGTTTACATGTTTTCAGCGATATAAAGAATGAGGCCTAATGAGACCTTTTAGTGAAAAATGGAATCTTAGATAAAGTTTGATGACTCTCAATTAATTTTTATAGGTATGGTATTATGTTATTAGGACACCCATGGAGATATATTTAATTGGTGAATATGAACTCAAAGAATTAAAACTTGCAAGCAAGATAGGCATAATAAAGTCAAGTGGGCTTCATGACTATTAGGAATTTTAATCATCATTGTAGTATCAGATATTAAGAATTATAAACAAGTGAAAAGTGTTAAAGAGTAGGTAAATATAAATTTAAATGGGATTTAGTGATTAATTGTGCCATTTTACCACAAGCCAATTGAAGGGGAAATTTTCAAGAGCAAGATCAAGGTGTCAAGTAAGGTTTGAGACTTCCACGCCACTTGGAAGAGAAGAAAATCTTTAAGAGATTAAAAAATGACCTTGGATACCTGATAGATTTTTTTGAAATTCCTTTGTTATTATAACTCTAATTTAGACACTTATCTCTTCTTTCTCATATGGCCTTCTTCTCTCACACTTTCTCTATATATTCAACCTTGATAGGTTATGTTTGTATCCTCCATTCAGGTATGGTGAAGACCTTCCCATTTGAAATCATTTGATCAATGAGAAACTTATAATTTTATCTCCTCCTTTGACTAGTTTCAATTTGTGTGCTTGATTATTTAATCTTATCAAGTGATTAGGTTTGCTTCCTTAGTATGTTGTCCTTATTTGGCATTGATGTTTAGTTTGAAATCATTTTTCCAAGTCTAATGAAGTATATAATTTAGGTGTAAAGGTTTAGTGATTTTTATTACCATTAGTGTCTTTTCATGGCCTTTTAACTAGTCCTCCCAACCTAGACATTCTTCACAACCTTCACAAAAAATGTTGATGTAGAGAGGTAGATTTAGAGAAGTGTTTATCTGAGGTTAGTCTGATGATTGAAGTGTATTTTAATCTAATTAGTAGTGGTTAAACTATATTTTTTGCATCAGCTCCATCAAAATTTATTTCTCTCTCTTTTCTTATCACATTGGTAGAGTAGTTTGTGATCTTAAATGATTCATCAAGAGGAGCTAGTCATTTAACCAGAGATTCAATCCAATTTTAGGCCATCCACAACCTAGGATTGTTTCAATGTTATTCCAAATTTGTAAGGCTTTAACTACCTTCTAAAGGGTGAAAATTTAGTTGATAATAGTTTTGACATCCCTAGTAGGATTGGGGTCCAAATTATTGGAAGGATTGGTGGTGTTGTTCTTCTACATATCATCCTGTTAAGGTATTCAAAACATAAATAGAAATTCTATACTCAATCACCTAGTTCTAGAAGCCTAGTCACTTGTTCAAATTAAAATCTATCTTCAATTCATTATCTTGATGAATTTGTTATGGTTGAGTTTGAAGTAAAGTTCAATTTCATGCAAGTTGATAAGGCATCTCAATCCTATGCCATTATTTATCATCCTCACTATGTAACATATTAACATTTTTATGAGTCATAGTAGTCCTCTTATTAGCTTACATTCCCTTTACATGACTATGATTTTGCATATGATCAACCTTATCAAGCTCAAGATTTCCCAAGCCAAAATAGTCATTTTTTAACTAGTCCATTTCAAGTTTCAAGCAAAATATCTTGGGCTATGAGAGATACATGATAGGGATTAGCACAAAATTAGAATATATTCAAGGTGTCCCTCATCATATCATTAATAATATGAGATAATCATTGAAACTAATTAAAAAATAATGGGCACGTATTGAGAGAGAAAATTGGCAAAGCCTCTTGAGTGAAATGTTGGATGTAAGTGATCTCATTCAAAAAATAGATGATAATCTAGGATTTCATGAAGGATAGTAGGTTCAATCCTATTATCTCTATGTGTCTTAATATATACCACCTCAACCCTCATATGTGCCAGCCAATATTCCCCAAGAGACCTTTCCAAGTGAGCTTCATGGTGTTTCAAATCCTTAATATACTACTCAATCCTTACCTTCTTGGAAATAAATCCAAGGAAACATTCTGAAGAATAAGGATATTTTTTTTGATTAGCCTATTTTTGATAACCATGACAAAGTAGAATTATAAAGCTTGATTTACACATGGAAAGAAACTAAGGAAGCCATATTGATAAAATATTCTACTTGTCTTCCTCAAAAAACCTAATAGAATTATTTAAAGACTCTAAGTTGGAATCAATTATTGAAATTATTGAGATAACAAGATGAGATAAGCATATATTGGGGAGTTGATGTCAAGGAATAATTTGAACATATGCAAGTCCCTCCTAGCCCTCCTTAAGAACCTTCCTGTGTTACATATCAGCATTTTTATGATCCTTATTATTGGAAGCACAATTATTGAGAAGGGGGTGAATTAGTCATCAAAACATCTATTCCTCAATTAAATTCCACTTAATATTGAGGAGCCATTCATATAAACATATAGATCAATTAAAGTAAAATCAACCATACATATGAAATATAATAACACATGAAATATGTGGGAAACCAAGAAGGGTAATAAAACCCACTGATATTTAAAAATGGACTACAATCATATAATACAAAAATCAAATTTAGTGAAGCATATACTTCACATGGATTACCAACCCCAACTAGCCAAGCACCCACTTGTGCAAGATTTACCAAACACCAATTTGCAAGGAGTCACCAAACCCCTAGATGAATCAGCACCATCTCATCCATCTAATTGGTTTGATCACCTTAAAATTACTATATTTCTCAACCAACATATGATGACAACCTCTTTATCTCTTCACACTATTATCCTTCTCAAACTACCTTCTAGGCCTCATTGCTCAAATATATCTCTTCAAGACTAATTAGGTCATATAACATTGATATTAATACTCATAAATCATGTTATATATTTAGGAAAATTTACTGTACCCCTATGATTGTCTACAATACCTATTTCTATTCTTCAATCTTCTATTTTCATTGACTTCCTCTAAGCTTACTCAAATAGGCCCAAAACTACCTTGTATAAATACCAACATCTTGCTCATAAATCTCTTATTTAGACACACACACTTATCCAACTATATTATCCACATAACCAAACTTATGAAATGTTACATGTAATAATAAATCATTACATTAGGTTGGCCATAACTCAAATAGACCAAATCCTTCTTTAGGTCTCATGGAGAAATAATTCTATTAGGCCTACTTTAGGACATGTTACCTTATGACCCATTAAATCACGTTATACCTATATAAACATAAAAAAAATAAAATATTACTTATCCAACATCATATAATCACCATGACACCTTTTAGGTCCAACTGCCACTTGAAACACTCTGTTAGCATTTTTCACATCAGGCCTTTGAATGCACAGAAAAGTCAGTCTTAAATAATTAAAGATGACACATCCTTTAGCAAAAAAAATTAATATATTATACATAACCTTAATTACCTAAAAAATATCACCATATTAATTATACACTTGAACTCAGGACATAGAGCCTCAAACTCATCACTGTAACTTGCTTTCTTAGAACTGCCAAGACTGTCAAAAACATAGTCATGAAACATTGACATTCAATGCCTGTATGACCAATTTCAAAGAATTAAAATAAATTAAAATTATTCTCTAATATATATTGACAATATTAAAATACAAACATCATATGGTGTATTATCAACTATTGGTCTTATAGACCAATTTGTTGACATCACTACAAATAGTTACACTAGAACCAAATAAGCCATTTTGTCTTCAATATTCTCATCACTATACCTATCTTTAAAACTAGTAAAATACATGAAAATGACTTATAATTCATTAAAAACAAATAAATTCACTTAAATCAATCAATCTACCCAAAAAACATAATTAGAACCAACTTCTCATTACTTCCTGGGTTTTGCACAATTTGCTCTATTAGGCTTGTGTGTAATCAAAAATTGTCTTACAAGAATGAAGATCAAACACACTCAAGACACTTAAATATTATAAATAAAAGTATATATACAGATTATATACTACCATAGGGTCATTATAAAATATTTTATACACTTCCACTCATGAGATAAGGCTTTAAGAACATCTTTGCAACTCACTTAGAACTGCTAGATTACCTCAAAACATAGTCACGGTGACTTAGACCTCCAACACCTAAAACGATATTTTAAATTAATTTTTATGGATACATATGATCCTATAATATCATTATACCATTATAAAATATAAATATATTATGATCAAATGGTAAATATTGGTTTTATAGACCAATCTCATGACCTTATATCCCACTATCTTATCTAAACCAGACAAGTCAACTTGTGATCAACTTTCTCACCATATTTACTAACCTCAAAAACTTATATAAAAGATTAAAATTTATTTAAATTCCTTAAAAAACATATCTATTCACTTTGTTTCATCGTTATATCATGAAAACACATTCCAATTCATATTCTCATTGATGCTTGGGTTTTTCACTGTTTACACCATTAGGCTTATTAGCGATTGGCTAATTTGGATGACCAATTAAGAAAACTTGATGAATAAAATATATATATAAACCTTCATTTAAATTAATTATGATTCTCTTCCTTATTAATCCATCCATTTTATTACTAATTCTAATGCAACTTTTGACTTCTATAATAGCTTCTTCATAGATAAGCCTATAACTCAACATTTTCTCTCTTCTCTCTCTAAAAAATACCACATGGATGTACCTATGAGATTCCAATACCATATATAATATCTTAAATAATAATCCCAATCTATTTTTCACTTTTGATCAATGTCTTCAACATCAGGTGCTTATTAGGGTTCTAAGAGGGTTTAAACATGTTTCCACTCTTAACGATCATTCATAAAGCATAGCCCCTCAATACAAAATCTAATACCTAAAATTTTGAGCTAGGATCCTTACCAATATAAAAATAACCCCTTATTTTATCATGAAAATTTTTTATGAGCTAATGAGCATAATAAAATCCTTTTTGGGTTGAGAACCCTTT
This sequence comes from Torreya grandis, assembly GCA_037957365.1. Classification (NCBI taxonomy): domain Eukaryota; kingdom Viridiplantae; phylum Streptophyta; class Pinopsida; order Cupressales; family Taxaceae; genus Torreya; species Torreya grandis. The sequence continues at coordinate 1,471,244 of JARHVA010004646.1, read as the reverse complement.
ATTTTGAGCACTCGAGAGACCTCCAAATAAATTTCCATGCCTTAACCTTCATACTAGAACTTAAAAATTAATGTATATGAATAAAAAATATTGAATCACATTTTCAAATAATCACTTACTCAAATTTTCCTTAGAAACTGATGTTGATACCCCATTAGGCTATACTCTCTCTCTCTACACCATAGTCTTCATACCTTACTAGGCCTTGAACATATCTTCATGCCTCTTTCCTTGATCTCAAAACCTCACTATCATGCTCAAAATATAAATATAATTACATAAAACATCTCTCATGATTAAAAACTTTCATAAATCCCTCACATGCCTTGACAATATATCGTTAATCCATGTAAGGTTTAAGAGAGGTCTAGATGCAAACCTAGACTGAAGGTCCTACCCCTATAGGCTGATGCTAAAACTCTCATTAATGTTCTAATGCCTCAAATACATGATAAAATATTCTCATATGACCACTCATGCCTATTTTCACTCATCTCACTAAGCTACCATGCTCATACCTTCTCACAAGGTCTCTTCATGCCATGACTAGGCTTAGGCTACTTAAACACATGATGCCTTGACATGTTCCTTCCATTTCATGATATCAAAAAATATAAATCAAGTAGATATAATACATTAAACATCACTCATATCACTACACCATTATCTTTATAATGAAAACAATCTTCCATAGCCTCATATAGAACTAAAACCATATGACCAAGCATCATATGACTTGACATCTCTCTTCCATGCACCTAAACACCTTTGAAATCTTGACATATGCCTTCATGAAACAATAAAACATTAGTTTCCTTAAAATTATATATTTTTTCTTAAAATTCTCTTTCATGACAACCTCTTTTAATGACAACACTCCATCAATTCCCTTTGTCACATCAACATACTGCCAACTAGGCACACTCTTACAAACCTAATTGTCATCATACCTTCACAAGAAATCTATCATATAATTTACATACCTTAATGACTACTCACCATACTCATTCACTATATGTACCTATACATTAATGAAATCAACTTTAAAATCAGTGACATCAATCTTGAAATCAATGACAACAACATGCCAACAAACTCTCCCTTTGTCATTGATGGAAAACACACTACATCTTGATCATTATTATCTCCCCCATTTTGGTCTTTTTCCCCTTTTGACATTAATGAAAAATAGTCTCCCAAAAAATACTATCTGATCCTTGGACTTGAACTTCAAAGGACAACACAATAAAATGCTAACAAACACTCACCTTAATACCAATTATTATAGATAACTCTTGAAAACACACTTTCTCTCCCTAAGCTGATCCAACCTATCAAAGACACTAAATGGAAAGCAATCCTCAAAAACCATTATTTTCAATAGGATACCTTTCCATTCTAAAAAATCTTCCTTATAACTTATTTTTATCCTTTTATCCAACTAACTCCATGCATACCTATATTATGATAACAAATTAAACCACTCTCTTAATAAATAACTTAGAGATACCAAGCTCCCCCTTGAACCAAAAATATATTCTTGAAATGAACTAGGAACTCAAGATTTCTTGCCTTCCTTGACATGACTAAAGAAGATCAAATTCTTGAACACTCAATAGGCTATAACACTCTTGACACAAACTACTGAATTAGGAATTTCACCTTTTGTATTCAGATATTTCACTCCATATGAATCAATTCAACTCACAAGCCATCCTCAAATACCTCTAAGCATCTTGATAACAAAACTAAATCTTAACACAAATCAAGTTTAGATATCAACTAATAGAATAAAAAATAGATACTTTATTACCTCTCATATACCAAATGACTAATTTTTGACCTTAGAATCCTTATGTCAACATTAGATCTCTCACCATGATGCCTAATAACTTCAAAACTTAGGTCTACCAAACATCCTATACTCTCAAACTACTCACAATAATGCAAACGAAAATATTACAACATAAAAAACTTGGAATCATCTGAAGATGAATCCTTATTTGACTAGAACCTCATGCTTCTACAAATAGATGAGTGTCTCCATGAAGCTTAATAGAGTCACCCCTTTTCATAGGGAACTAAAACACCATGATCTCAAGTGATTACCAAATATTCAATCCACTCTTCTCATCCATCTTGCAATCATGAGACTAATAGTCACTCTTTAGAATCCACTTAGGCTTTAGTGAAGCATTTGACTCATCCATCGTGTCATCCTTATTCTTATCTTTGATTTCCTTGTTAATATATTCAGATAACACATGTTCTTGACATTCCTTCACATTTGATCCTTGATCAACCTTAGAAAATAGTCCATTTTAATTATTAGATTGATCATGAATAACCTTGACTATCTTTAGTTTCCATAAATGTTTGACCCTTCTCATGCACTCTAGGAGCTCCATATATCTTGTTAGTTCTTAAAGGCCTTCTTAATATATTAGGAAAAAATCTTAAAATGTGTCTAAAATTATGACAACTATAACAAAGAACATTATTATTCTTACTTATTGATTGATCACTCTTTATCCCATGGTCTCATGACAACTCATCCCTTGGGATCATTATAAAATCACCTACTCTATGACCAAAGATATGACAAGAAAATAAAAACCATTAGAATAATTAGAATACCTTATTTCATTGGGCTACCTAATTAGTCCCTTCATTTTTAATTTCATGTTGGTTATCTTAACTTTTTATGGCTTCTCATGCTCTTTCTCAAACTTGTTCATCTTGTATATGAGTTGTTCATGCTCAAACATCAAATAATATATCTCTTTCTTCAATTAATCATACTCAAATTATTTTTATTTTGAACTTTGTATTGACACATTCTAACTAATTTCTAAGATCCTTGATGATCTTTTCATCCCTTTTGGCTTCTTTGACCCAGTCACTCTTCAAGGTACAAATATGTTCCTTAAGATTCTTGACCATAAATCTCAACTCACGTTTCCTCTTATTTTTATGCTTCAAGTAATATAGCGCACTTATTATTTCATCTTCAAGGTCTCCTTTAGATTCTCCTTCTTCACTATCATAGTATACTTATTCATCATACATGTTTTCTTGATCACTAAACATCTTGTGCTTCTTAGGATCACCTTCAAGCTTTAGGCATGTGTCAAAGGAAAAGGCTCTGAGAACAATTATTTTAAGCATAATGATTGAGAGGGGGGGGGGTGAATCAATCACCAAAACATTCATTCCTCAATTGAATTTCACTTAGCATTCATGATCTATTCATTAAAATATCTAGATCAATCAAATTACAAGAAACCATATATATGGAATATAAGAACACATCACATATGTGGGAAAATTTCAAGGGGAATAAAACCTACTAATATCTACAAATAGACTACATTCATATAAGATTAAAAAAATAGTTAATAACCGACTCTACATGGAGCACCAACCCCAACTAGCCAAGAACCCACTTGTCTAGGCTTTAACAAGCACCCACTTATAAGGAGGCACCAACCTCCTAGATGAATCAACACCACATCAGCCACCTAATTTATTTGATCACCTTCAAAAAAATATGATTATTAACCAATAAATGATGACCACTTATTCATCTCTTCATACTCTTATCCCTCTTAAACTACTTTCTAGACATCTTTGCTCAACTAGGTCTCTTCAAGACTGATTAGGTCATATGACCTTGATATTAAGACTTATAAATCTTATTATATCTTAATGATAGTTTCTACACACCCCTCAAATGGTCTGCAATACCCTTTTTTGTTCTTCAATATTCTATTTTCATTCTCATCCTCTATGCTTACTCAAATATGGCTAAAACTACCTTATAAATATCAACCTTTTTCTCATATGCCTCTTTGTTGGCCACACACAAAATTAAACACATATATTAGTAAAAAAAAAAACCTTAATACATGTTAAAATTAAGAATTAATCATTACATTATAGGGCTGCCTAATTAGTCCATTCATTTTGAATTTCATGTTGGTTATCTTAACTTGTTATGGCTTCTCATGCTCTTTCTCAAACTTGTTCATCTTGTATATGAGTTGTTCATGCTCAAACTTAAAATAATATTTCTCTTTATTAAACTAATAATACTAAAATTATTCTTATTTTAACTTTGTATTGACACGTTCTAACTAATTTCTAAGATCCTTGATGATCTTTTCATCCCTTTTGGCTTCTTTGACCCAGTCACTCTTCAAGGTACAAATATGTTCCTTAAGATTCTTGACCATAAATCTCAACTCATGCTTCCTCTTATTTTGATGCTTCAAATCATATATGGCACTTATTAGTTCATCTTCAAGATCTCCTTTAGCTTCTCCTTCTTCACTATCATAGTATACTTATTCATCATACATGTTTTCTTGATCACTAAACATCTTGTGCTTCTTAGGATCACCTTCAAGCTTTAGGCATGTGTCAAAGGAATAGGCTCTGATACCAATTATTTTAATCATAATGATTGAGAGGGGGGGGTGAATCAGTCATCAAAAAATTCATTCCTCAATTGAATTTCACTTAGGATTAATGATCTATTCATAAAAACATCTAGATCAATAAAAGTACAAGAAACCATACATATGAAATATAAGAACACATCACATATGTGGGAAAAATTCAAGGGGAATAAAACCCACTAATATCTACAAATATACTACATTCATATAAGATAAAAAAAAATAGTTAATAACCAACTCTACATGGAGCACCAACCCCAACTAGCCAAGAACCCACTTGTGGAGGCTTTAACAAGCACCCACTTATAAGGAGGCACCAACCTCCTAGATGAATCAACACCAAATAAGCCACCTAATTTATTTGATCACCTTCAAAAAAATATGATGATTAACCAGTAAATTATGACCACTTATTCATCCCTTCACACTCTTATCCCTCTTAAACTACTTTCTAGACATCTTTGCTCAACTAGGTCTCTTCAAGACTGATTAGGTCATATGACCTTGATATTAATACTTATAAATCCTATTATATCTTAATGATAGTTTCTAAACACCCCTTAGATGGTATAAAATACCCATTTTTGTTCTTCAATCTTCTATTTTCATTCTCATCCTCTATGCTTACTCAAATATGCCTAAAACTACCTTATATAAATATCAACCTTTTTCTCATACACCTCTTTGTTGGACACACACAAAATTACCCACATAGATTAGTAAAAAAATAATCCTTAATACATGTTAAAATTAATAATTAATCATTACATTAATTCATCCATAAATCAAATAGACCAAATCCTTCTTTAGGTCTCATGGAGACATAATTTCATTAGGCCTACTTTAGGACATGTTACCTTATGACCATTTGGAACACTATAAACATATATAAATAGAATATTATTTTAATAAAACAATAAAATATGCCTTATCAAACATTATCCAAGAACCATGACACCTTTTAAGTCCAAACACCACTTGAAATACTCCATTCACACTATTCACAATAGGCCTTTGACCACACAAAAAAGTCTATCTTGAAAAACTAAATATGACACATCATTTATCCCAAAAAAAATGAAAAAATAACTTATAATTAACCTTAATGACCTCAAAAATATCACCATATTAATTATACACTTCAACTAATGGCATAGAGCCTCAAACTCATCACTGTAACTTGCTTTCTCAGAACTTCCAAGACTGTAAAAAACATAGTCATGAAACATTGACATTCAACACCTATTTAAAAAACTTAAAATGAATTATCATGATCCTATTACATATATATACCATCTTAAAATATAAACATCATATTTCCTAGTGGAAACTATTGGTCTTATACACCAATATTTTGATCTCAATACATAGAGTCATACTAGAACCATATAAGCCATTTTGGCTTCAATGTTTTCACCACTATACCTAAATTTAAAAATATTAAAAGACATGGAAATTAATTATAAGTCATGAAAAAAACTTCATGTACTTCAATCCATAAATATACCCTTAAAACATACTTAGAACCAACTTCTCATTATTGCTTGGGTTTTGCACAATTTGCTCTATTAGGCTTGTGTACATTCAAAACCTTTGTTGAAATAATGAAGATCAAACACACTCAAGAAAATAAAATATGATTAAAAAATATATATATAAATATTATAAATTAACTTATGGTCATTACCAAATTCATGGGACACTTACACTTAGGAGATAAGGCTTCAAGAACATTTTTGCAACTCAATCAATCAGAACTTATAGATTACCTCAAAACATAGTCATGGTAACTTAGACCTCCAACACTTGTAAAGACATTATAATTAATTATTATGCATGTATATTATATAATGAGATAATTATACCTTTATAAGATAGAAACATCATATGGTCAAATGGAAAATATTGGTCTTACAAACCAATCTCATGACCTTTTATCTCGCTATCCTATCTAAACTAGACAAGTCACATTATGCGCAACATTTTCACCATATTTACTGACCTCCAAAGATTTTAAAAAATATTAAAATGTTTTAAAATTCATTTAAAATATATATATTCACTTATTTTCATCATTCTATCATGAAAACACATTCCAATTCATCTTCTCACTATTGCCTAGGTTTTTCACTATTTACACCATTAGGCCTATTAGCAAATGGCTAATTTGAATGACCATTTTATCACAATTGATTATTATAACCTATCTATAAGCCTTCATGGACATGAAAAATTATTCTCTTCCTTATTCCTCCATCCTTTTTCTTACTAATTCTAATGCAACTTTTGACTTCTATAATAACTTCTTTAGAAACAAGCCTATAACTCAACATTTTGTCTCTCCTCTCTCTAACCAATACCACATGGAGGTACTTGGGAGAGTCAAATACAAGTTCCAATATATTACCTAAGCATCCCAATCCATTCTAGTCACTTTTGATCAACATATTTAACATCAGGTCCTTGTTAGGTTTCTAAGAGGGTTTAAACATGTTTTCACTCTTAACAATAATTCATAAAGCATAGCCCCTAAATACAAAAAATAATACCTTTAATTTTGATCTATGTACCTTACCCATATAAGATTAAATACTTAGGTTCCCATTAAAAAATTTTATGAGCTAATGAGAAAAATAAAATCCTTTTTGGGTTGAGGACCCTTCACTCTAAGCACTCAAGAGACCTAAAAATAACTTTTCATGCCTTGTACTTCATAATAAAAACTAAAAATTCATGTACATAACTAAAAAAACTTAAATCACATTTTTAAATTATTACTTACTCACACTTTATTGGTAAATTTATCCTAATACCCCATTTGTATACACTGTGAACTAGGATTTTGATGATGAAGGGGAGATTAGTATTGTATTAGTGGATAAATCAAATCAAAAGAACACTAAACTAAAAAATTCATGCATAGTTACTAGGGTGAAATTAATAAAAAAAGAATGAAAATAAAAACTAAAAAGTAAGGAAAAAAAAATCCTTCACCTTCCTTGGATGCTCCAAATGCTTTGTTGTAGTGGCTTGCTCAGTTTGTGCTCATGAAGTTTGCATCAATGGAAGCTTGACTACCTCCATCTCTCCTTGGCACCTTGCTTGGCTTTGAATTCAATATTTTGGAATTATAACTTTGGCATGTGAGGTATTTTTTGAATTAATTTATCATGGTAAATTTTCACAAATTAAGCTTTTTGGAATCAATTTGGCATGGTAAACTTTCACAAGTTCAGCTTAAAATTCATGTGGCAAGGCTTCCTCTTTATAGATTTTTGCAAATGGATAGAATAAACTTGAACCATACATCTAAAGATTGAAATGTGTGGCTAAGGATTAATCCAATTTTGTAATTAAAATTCATAAATAGTCTCATCAATATTTGGGATAGAGGAGTATTTAAGAGGCATGAGAGGCATTGATGAGGCATGAAAGGGTTTAACCTTGATATTTTATGCATTTATGGCCTAGGGATGTATTCCCAAGAAATTATGTCACCTAATAATGTAGATATTCAATATTCATTTCTAAAAATAAGTATTCAACAAGTTTCCATGGAATTCTTAACTAGGCTCTAATTTGGTTCAATTAGCTCTTAAGCATGATTAAACACTTTGTGCAAAAATTAATCAAATTGATCTTTGTTATTGGTCTAAAGTTTGACTAAATTGGAATTGGAAGTCAATGTTAGAAACATTAGATCCATTATCTCATTTAGGATTTTATCAACACAAAATAACAAAGGCACATGTCTCATGCAATATATCTGATAGAAAAGAGCAATCTAGAGTATGTAGGTGCAAAATTGGCATTTTGACTCAAAATGATTTAATCAAATTTAGATAGCCCATAAATTACATTGTCCCATTTATTGATACCCTGGCCAAAATTGGAAAAGGCCTGTATGCCAAAAAGAGGAAGATAATTGAAGAAAAAGCTCCAAATGGTGTTTGGAGAGCTTATGATGATGCCCTCTCAAGGGAGTGGTTGTCATATTTATTGATGGATGGTAACCTAGAAAAGAAAAAAGAATAAAGGTGGAATTAACCCCTGGTTGAGATTAATCTAAATGAGAAAATGCTCTTATTTAATGTGTTTTAGTGTGTTTAAGCTAGATTCTGCATTCTAGTGGAAATTGGTCAAAATCTTGATTGAAGGTTATCAATGGCTAGTTTTAGGTGTCTACAATTTGTCCCTATTTGGGAAGATGTTTCAAACCATATGAAAAGTAATGTCTTCTCAAATAATTAGAAAAGGCCTGTATGCCAAAAAGAGGAAGATAATTGAAGAAAAAGCTCCAAATGGTGTTTGGAGAGCTTATGATGATGCCCTCTCAAGGGAGTGGTTGTCATATTTATTGATGGATGTTAACCTAGAAAAGAAATAAGAATAAAGGTGGAATTAACCCCTGGTTGATATTAATCTAAATGAGAAAATGCTTGCATACATTGATTTAAAAAGAATGCTAATTTTCCAAAAATTAGTAATTATCAAGAATAATAGTCAAAATAATGATTTTCCCATAGGTGGTTATAATCATTAAGAGGACCTGTATTGGCTAAAGATGATGTTGCACTACTTAGGGATGATTAACAAGCATAAATCAAGGATATAACCTAGAATATAAATTAAATATTAGCAGGTGCAAATTGATGAAAGAGACGAAAAGAAGAATAGGATTGATCATTAAAAATGATTCAGTTATACCTCTCAACAAGGAGATGCTCATCCTTATTATAAATAATACAACTATAATGGGTAATGGGTTTATTTGATCAAGATGGGTGAAAGGATTTGCCAAGGTGCTAAGGAGAAACTTTTATGGCTCCATTGATTGTAGACCTTCTTCAAGATAATTTTTGCTATAGCATGTGATGGTAGGCATCATGATAGAACACCATGAAGACTTGGTCAAAAAATTCATAAGGATTAACTCTTTATCCAATAAACACTCAAAAATAATGCATCAATAATAAAAACCATGATGACAATGTTGACATATGAATATGGATGGACTCAAGTATAATGTATGCAAGGAATCACCCAATTGAACACATATATACTGAGTTAAGGCAATAGTGTTGAAAGCAAACAAATAAGAAAGAAAACAAATAAATAAAGAAACACACAAAAATCACATAAATAGATAAATAATTGGAAACAAACAAACAAACATAAAGCTTGAAAACAAAAGCAAAAGAAAGTATCCTAACAATGACTTTGCCCTAGTAGAGCAATTCAAGGATAACTAACTAGGCTTAGATAAGACAAATGTTTTCGGATTTTTGAAATGTTATGAATGTTTTTGAAATTTTTAGGTATCTCAACTCCTTAGAGAATAAAGAGATACCTACTCACAAAATGATGAGAATTTTTAGCTTAGGTTGCTCACAAAATGGTGAGAGAATATGGAAAGGGGGACTGAGGTGACCTCAATATGAATTGATCATTACCTAAATATCCCCAAAATGACCTCAATTCATAGTAATTCCATCTACACAAAATGTGGGGAAACACCAACTAGGTCCCAATAAGTTTTAAAATCTTACAAATGGCTAGTCAAATGAAAATAGTAATGGCAAGGTGATGCGGTAATGCATGATAAATAAATGTTGCCCCTAGTTTTCCCATAGGTGGTTATAAATAGGATACAATGGCATAGATCAATGATACCAATTTTTCCATAGGTGGTTATAACTAGTAGCAAGACTGGTGAGACACTGATTTTCCCATAGGTGGTTATAATTAGGCTCACATAAACAAACTTGATATAGAATGGAAAATGAAAGATATCTTTCCAGATCAACTATAACACTACCTTCATAGACTAAAATTTAAAAATGGATTGGATTTAATATTGAAACTTAATTTAAATTCCCTCACAAAACGTGTGAGAAGAACTAAATTAACCAAGATCAAAATAGGATTGGGTAGGATGACTAAAAATAGGCTTTGGTCTAGATAGGAATGGAATGATAAGATGGAATGGCATTGCTTTAGGATAATGATGGTTATTAATAGGTTAGATGAAAATGGTAAGAGGGATACACCTATATGATGGGGTAAATGGAAGGCTACATTAAGATGGCAAAAGGATATGTAAAAACAATAATGATATGGCAATGAAAAATGGTATGGCACATGTTTTTGACCTAAGTGTGGTTTTTTATTCTATTGTTCTTACTGATGGGGAGATACACATCCTAATAAATAAATGATACAAATAGAATACTTGATCATGTTAATTTATATCCCATACCTCATTTGAATAGCTAATCCATCAAGAACTACTTGTAGATTTAGATTCTAAGAATGTTATTATGCTCTTCATTGGTCATTGATTTTGATTCCTTCAAGCATCTAGACAAGGTATCTTTGTAGCCTATGTAAAGGAAAGTGTGACCATGGATGGTAAATAGGTAAAAATAATGGATGGTAGGTTTATTTGTGAAATGGTGTGGTGGATGATAATTGAATGTTGAATGGCTGGGAAACAAATGAAGATTGGGATGTTTAGTCACATGTAGTGTTGTTAACTCCATATTCAACATGAATTTAGTTGTGGTGGGGCTGAAGACTTGTTATCTCAATAGGACCATCATATTTTTCTATTGTTTTTTCCTTAGAGTAGCTACCATATTATTAGGTTGTAGATAGGAAATTATTTTGATTTGATCTTTGATTGTGTCTTCATCAAGTAGTTAAGAACTTTTGTGCTCAACTATTGGTGCCTCAAAAAGGTTTTCACCAATGAAGTTTTCTTGATTGTGTCATAGCACCTCTGAGAATATTTCACTAAGGAATGTTGACTTTTGACTTTGATTTTATTCTATTTCTTTCAAAAATGTTTCACTAGAAGATGTTGAGGTTGAACTTTATGTGTCCCCTAGTGCCTCCAAAAATGTTTCACTATGAGAGTGTTCTTTTGCTACATGAACGGGTCTTGGCCTCCTTGATTTTATTCAATTGCTATGTCACCATGGATGAAATTCAAAAAAGTGTGATTCTATCAATCCCAATCGACACTTGTGAGAGATATAATGTCAATAATATGGCTATGTTGGTTTATAGTAATGATATGTGAAATGATAATGGAATAGAGAAAGGATTCACAATAATTATAGAATATACTAAGATAAATCATTTCAAATCTAAACTACTCATTCTAAAAAATCATAGAAGGATCACAAATGTATTCAAATTGATTTTTAAGGCATGAAAACCAATGTTTTAATAGCCATAAACATATTCTTCTTATGAATTTGATTATGACTCAAGGGACTCTAAATTTGATGTAGAGATTGATGTTGATTTTGATTATGATGCTAAATATAATGTTTGTCTAATAGTATAACCTAAATCTAAATATAATTCTTCATCTTATGGGTACTCTATTACAATGATGTATTATTGGATATTTGGTATTGGACAAGTAATGGCCAATAATGGCATAATGGGCTCCATAAAGACTAGTTTTTTAAAGTGAGACTCCTCTACAATGGGAAAAAGGTCAAGAGACAAATCCTTAGATACTATCTTGTCAAAGGGAGGATCTTGAAAATATGAATATGATCAAGGTAATTATTTTCCCAAAGGTGATTATAATCATTAAGAAGTGACTCAACAAAGACTGGGTCATCAGAGCGAGACTCCTCGATAATAGGTATAGGATTGAAAGGTAATTCATCATAGGTTGACTTATCACAAATGGTTGGTTCAACAAAAACATCTTAGATTGGTTGGTTATTTTGGCCTTGGTTTCTAATGAGTTGTAAAATACTAGTTTTGAACACATCTTGGTTTTTAAATGATCAGATTGGTTGAGGTTTGGTAATGGAGGAAGAATGGCCTATGATTGGATAATGGTAGGGCCTTGGGAAGCATGATTGCTCACATGATCCAAAGGAAAAAGTCCTAATATGGTAATGATAGGGTGTTTTGGAGCTTGATTTCTCACATAAGTTAAAGGAATAGGTCCTAGAATGATGAAAGTGTGTTGTGGAGCCTGATTACTCACACAAGCCAAAGGACTAGGTATTGGTATGAAAATGGTATGGCATTGTGGTCCTAGAACAAAAATGGTATGACATGGTGGAGCTTGATTAGTCATAAAATCCCAAGAATCCAATTCCTCCTCAAAAACTATATCATGTTAGTTAGGGTTTTGAGTTGGATTGTAAGCTAGTTCTTGACTATGTTCCATGTATGAAGTATTATAGGGAGAATAATAAAACTCCTTAGAAAACCTGTCTTTGTAGGGGTTTTTATTGGGATTTTTTTTCAGCCATTCTATCATAAGCTATATTGTACATGACTCCACCATAAATTTATCTATTCGTATCTGAATAAATGATGAAAGCTATGAAATAAAAAGGTTTAGAGTTTTGAAAACTCTAAAAAACTATCTAAAGGACAAATGGTTCAAACTTAGTCCAACTTGGTCGTAGGTGGAGTTGTATCTTCAAAATAGTTTGTGATAATATTTGTCATACAATAGTCTAATATCAAATGTCATACACACATAAGGTCAAGAATCTGAATAAAAATTGGCATGTCAAAAGTCTAGGTCAAAGTGTTCCAAACAAGGTCTAAACTAGGAAAGGGAACAGAGTCACTAGGTCTTTTGTCCAAATTTGGAGTCAAAAGCTAGGCTCAAATAGGTTGTGATAGTAATTTTGGCCAAATGACATCAAAATCTAGACTTTGAAACAAAGGATGATGTGATTTGATTTAATCTATCAACTTTGAAAATAACTTTGGCATAGGCCCGACACACATAATAAAATATAAACATGATCAATAATCCATAAGGCAAAAAGTTCTTGGAGAAAGGTTGTGTTTTCCTAAATAAAGGTAAAAAATTGATGAGGGTAATCATTAAATAAATAAACCATCAATGGTGTTCAAGTTTGGGTAATCGATTAATCAAAGTTATATAACCCAAAAAAGAAAGATTTGTGTATCAACCCCATGCATTGAGGCCTAAATAAAAACCAATTAATGTTTGGATCCAAAATTAACAAGGTTAATTAAAAAATAAATGTTGAAAATAAATATTTGATGAAACAATCTAGACAAGATTAGACAACATGATGACACATATACAAGGTCCAAATGGTTGACGTGACATGGTTTGAAACAAACAATTTTTGGTGAAATGGTAAACATGTTTTGAAAAAAATTGATTATATTAATGGTGTAAGAATTATATAATGATTTGATTAATGTTATGTTTAAAATACTCCAAGGTAAAATGGTTTGATATGATTTTGGCAGTGTAACACTATGCTCTGTAACTCAAATTGACACACACACATAAACAAGTTTAGAAAAACTTTCAAGGCACAAGTGTGGTGTAAATTGGAAAAGATAACACCTCTTTAGATAAAAGAGTGACATATGAACAAATTTATTTTGGTATGGTTTAAAAAAAAAAATCATTTTTTAGTCTCAAAATATACCAAGCAAAAATGACTAAAATACTCTAAGTGTAATTATCTAAATCCTAGCAAGTGCATGGAAATGTTGGGTTGACTATAATTAATTAGTTTTTGAATATATATAAGGTAATAAATTTTATTATGAATTTCATATCAAACAATGTAAAATAAAAGCATGAAAATTGGGTGTCTATGGCACTTGGCTTGTTGCAAAAAGTTCTAGTTTTTTTTTCAACCACTACATGTTGTTCACTCAGTGTAGTGCAATGTCCAAAGTGTAGATATGTCCCATGTGTAACTCCATCACTATAAGGTGGTTTAACCACTCAAACCTTATGATATTAATTACAATGGGTGAAGTCAATGCTAGGAGATGAAACCCTGGGTCAAAGCTTCCCTAAAGAACTTGTAGGAGGTAATGATGTACCCCTCATAAGCTAAATTGCAATGAAATGAAAGACATAAAAAGAAAGAATTTAGGGTCATTTTCAAGGTCACCCAAACTATTATGAGTTATTAGGGAGTGCTTTAGATGACATTCTTTCTAAGCCTTAGACTAGGATTTTTGAAATAAATATGCCACTTTTAATTCCAAGGGTTCCCTAAAGGGTACAAATAGAAGAACATACATGTGTAAACCTTCTTTTTGCCAAACAATATCTAATTTAAAAAACTAATTGAATACAAAAATATTGGAAAGGTGAGTTCATTTATAATAACCAAATTAAATGATTGGGTGGTGTTCTTTTGACCCCTTGGTCTTAAGTTGTAACTTTGAAAGCCTAACTTATCAAAACATTCACTTAAGCACCTAAATTATTCATTAAGCCCAAAAAGAAAGTTCCTAATTCATTTTAAAACACTCAAATGAAGAGTGAAAGGCACTAATATAATTTCCTTAGATGACTTTCCATGTAGATCCTACAAGAAAAATGTTAGAAAGTTATTTATCTTTGAAGCACTTTTGAGGATGAAATAAGAACTTTTGAAGAATGAGCTCTCAGGTTGACAGTCATGTTGGGTTGATAGGAGAGGTGGGTTGGTAATCGAGTTAGGTTGATAGGTGAGTTGGGTTGGACAAGAGAGTTGGGTTGATAGGTGAGTCATGTTGATAGGCAAATTAGGTTGGATAGGTGAGTTAGGTTGGATAGGTGAGTTGGGTTGATAGGCGAGTTGGGTTGGACAAGTGAGTTAGGTTGGATAGGCAAGTTAGGTTGATAGGTGAGTTGGGTTAGATAGGTGAGTTGGGTTGACAAGAAAGTTAGGCTGACAAGTGAGCTAGGTTGGATAGGTGAGTCAAGTTAGACAAGTGAGTCAGGTTGATAGGTGAGTTGGGTTAACAAGTGAGTTGGGTTAACAGGTGAGTCAGGGTAAACTAGAGCCAAGTTGGGATGAAGCAGAGTAGAGTTAGGATAAACTAGAGATAGGTTGGGATGAACTAGAATAGAGTTAGGATAAACTAAACCAAAGTTGAGTTGGGTTAAACCAGAGTTGAGTTAAGATAATATAGATCTAAGTCAAGCTAAAACAAAGCTGAGTTGGGATGAACTAGAGTTGATTCGAGCTAAACCAAAGATGAGTTGGGATGAACCAAAGTTGAGTTGGGTCATCCTAAGAATAAAATTATGGTTTATAAATATGGACTTTTTTCTCAAATTTTTGATTTTTTTCTTCCATTATCTAAGAGCCTACATGACAATAGTTAGTAGATTTCTTGTAGAGGCTTTGTGATCAAATTTATGGGTTATAGTCCCACCAATAATTTCATTATGTTAAATATTAATTTGAAGATGAAGGGAAGATGAGTATTGTGTTAGTGGATAAATAAAATCAAAAGTACACTAAAATAACACCTTCATGCCTAGTTACTAGGGTGAACTTAATAAAATAAATAAATGAAAAGCACAACTAAAAAGTAAGGAAAAATAATAATATTTCACCTTCTTTGGATGATCCAAATTATTTGTTGTAGTGTCTTGCTCGATTTGTGCTCATGAAGTCTACATTAATAGAAGCTTGACTACGTCCATCTCTCCTTGTCACCTTGATTGGCTTTGGCTTCAATATTTTCAATTCATAACTTTGACATTTGAGAAATTTTTGGAATCAATTTGGCATGGTAACTTTTCACAATTTAATCTTGCTAGAATCAATTTGACATGGTAACTTTTCAAAAGTTTAGCTTAAAATTCATGTGGCAATGCCTCTATTTATAGATTTTTGTAAATGGCTAAAATCAACTTGAATCATCCATATCAAGATTGAAATGTGTGGCTAAGGATTAATCTAATTTTTTAATTAAAATTCATAAATAGGCTCATCAATATTTGGGATAGAGGAGTATTTAAGAGGCATGGGATGTATTGATGAGGCATGAGATGGGTTAACCTTGATATTTTATGCATTTATGGCATAGGGAGTCTTCCCAAGAAATGATGTCACCTGATGATGTAGATATTCAATATTAATTTCTAAAAATAAGTATTCAACAAGTTTCAATGGAATTATTAATTAGGCTCTAATTTGGTTTATTTAGCTCTTCAGCATGATTAATCACTTTGTGCACAAATTGCTCAAATTGATTAGAATGCCTTGTTATTGGTCCAAAATTTGACTAAATTAGAATTATAAGTCAATGTTAGATGTATTATATCCATTATGACATTTAGGATGTTATCAACATATAATAAAAAAAGCTACATGTCATGTGTAAGAGATTTTATAGAAAAGAGCAATCCAGAGAACTTAGGTGCAAAATTGACATTTTGACTCAAAACGATTTGATCAAAGTTAGATTTCCCATAAATTAAATTATCCCATTTAGTGATACCTTGGCCAAAATCACCACTTGAATATATCAATTTAAACTTATTTAATGTATTTTAGTTCTTTTAGGCTAAATTGTGCATTCTAGTAAAAATTGGTCAAAAGCCTAATTGGAGGTTATTAGTGGCCAATTTTAGGTGTTTATATACACTCTTTCTATATACCGTAATATTCATACCTTAATAAGCCTTAAAATAACCTTCATGCCTCTTTATATGCTCTCAACACCTCACTATCATGATCAACATATCACTCTCTTTCCATACAACCTCTCTCATGCTTAAACACTATCATACATCCTTAATATGTTGTGAAAACATATCATACTATCTCATTAGTCCAATCAGGGTTTAAAAGAGTTATATATTGTTGAGGTATGTTTATTTTAATGGTGTTGAGGCATTATTATTGTCATTGATGTCAAAGTCAAGATATATTTCATTAATGTCAAGGTTAGAGTTGAGGCCATGCATGGTGAAGTGTTATGTTATAAATAAGTCTTAGGATATGAAAAAAATTGAAGGAAACCTTTTGTCTCTCTATTGAGAGAGAATTTAAAAGAAACCTGGTAATTCTTCTTAGGTTGATGACATGTGAGGGTCAAGATTAGGATACAAGGTAATCATACCTTTGAGTACTAGTATTAAGGATCATTTTCATATCATGAGCATGTGTGTGAATATGGTGGTATGAGTGAATGTTTAATAATTCCCAATCATACATATGAAGTGTTTAAATAATCAATAAATTTTCAAGCAAAACATTAAGGAGTGTGGTCTTAGCCTAAGCATGCAACTAGACTAGTCCTAGACTTTCTCTGACCTAATAAGGAGTCTTGAGGTGTTATCATAAATGAAAATCATTGGTAGAGTATGTGATAAGATGTTTAAAACTATTTAAACATGTGTATAAGTCATATAATCTTTCATAATAGGTTTTTAGGTCAGTTCTTGGCTTAATATTTACTTAAAGAGAGTGAGATTGCATAAGCCTAGTAGCATGTTGAATTGAGAAGTATAAGAATTATGTGATGAAGGTTGATAGTGTGTGATTATGTTATGAGGTTTTATGGCATGATAATTAGGTTTTGAGAAAATTAAAAGAGGTTTCAAGGTTTGTTCAAGGTCTAAGGATGATTGAGAGGTCAAGGCCTAATATGTAGAGAGACTAGTTCAGTTTAACGAGGGGTCAAGTTTAGTTCCCAAGGTGAAAATTATCATAATATAATTCCTAGAGGTGTGATAAGTTTTTTGACCAAGTCTAAATTCATGGCCTAAAGGAAAGCATGAAAATTAGTGTTGAGGTTTTTTGTGTGCATAGAATTAGGTGTTACAGACCTGAGAAGGAATTTCTTATGCTCATTAGCAAGTGGAAAATTTACATGAGGATTTAATAATTTCATGGTATTTATGTAAGGGTCCTATCTTAAAGTTCTTAGAATTTTTTTATGGGTTAAGGCATAAGATTTATGAATGATTGTTAATAATATAAGTTAGTCTAAAACCTCTCTAAAACCCTAATATTGACTTGATATAGAATATTTTGTTGGGAAGGTATCAGAATGGATTGGAAGACCTAGTTTATTGATTGTATCATGTAAAGGAATCTCCCAAGTTTATCCAAGTAACACTAGTTTGTAAAAAGAGTGGGTAGAAGCTACATGAAACCCCTTATTTCTCATATTTTTAATGTAGTAGGCAGGGTTAACCAGTTGATGCGTGCAAATGATTAGACAATGATTTGTGATACATGTAGATTGTGTCCATGTAAATTTATAATCATTTAAAAAAACTTAAATATTATAAACAAATTATGAAATTTGACCTATCACTAAATATGCCTCATGAGGAACATAGTGAGAAAACTAGGTAAGAGTGAAAATGAGATTAGGGATGGGTTGATGTGATTAGGTATGGATCCTAATACATGTGGTTTTTTTTCAAGACCTATAACCCATATAAAATTTGATTATAAGTTTTTAATATTCCCATATATAAGCAAAAATGTTTTCTCATAGTCACCTATCTAACATAGTGAGGTCTATGAAGGGTGAAGACATGAGATTGTTCTGTAAGACCAATATTAATCTTTAAAATTATAATATATATATATATATATATATATATATATATATATTCTAATTTTTTTTAATGAAGTTTATGTATCATTTAAACCCATTTTAATTTCATAAAATTGTTCATATAGGTGTTTTAAATCTTGATTTTCACGACTGTGTTTTTAGACCTACAAGCATTTTTTTTATGCGAGTGAAACTAATTTTCCTAAGTATTTTTAAATATATTTAAATAATATAACACACATGAATTTATTATATATGTCTCATAGGTTCATTTAAATACATTTTTATTCTCGAAAAATTCCTATGAAGGTGCGAAAAATTGAAGGTTTTTTACTAGGTTCTTAAGGTCTGTGTGTAGTTCTGAGTGAGCATATGAAGATGAGCAGTTTGAGGTATTTTATCCATATATTGTGAAATATAATATACTTTGTGATTAAATTGAGTTTAATTATTTTCTATAAATGTGATTTTTTTATTGATTTATAGGTAAAATTTGGGTATATGCTTCAAATTTGCAAGACAAACTTTCTAGTAGTGAGAAGGCCTAATTGTGAGTATACCTAAGTGTGTGGTTCAAGGAATGAAATGAGATTAATTATTTTGGGTACCTAATTTGATATTATTATGGGTATAATTAAATAATTTATTAATTTTTTCATGCATTTTTCAAGGCTCAAGATGTTCCAAGGTGGTTAAGGTGAAATGTGTGCTTTGAGAAGGCCTAATTGCATTAGGTCTCTATTAGGCCTAAAGGTGAGTTTAGTCATTATGGGTGGTGACCAACCTATGTAATTATTTTTTCACTTGTGAAACATGTTCTTTTATCTATTCCAAGGGTGATATAAGTATGGATAGGTGTTTTTATAACCAATATTGGTTAATTTAAGAGTCAAGTATAAATAGAAGGTTTAATAGGCATAATTTGACTAGTTAGAATATTTGAGGAGAAAAATAAATGATATAGACATTTGAAAAATAGGTATATGGATTGAATAGAATAAAAAAATTATGGTTAACATGTTATGAATATATTTTAGTAATTATGTAGATGATGAGCAAGGTAATTTGACCTAATTTTACCAATAAGTGGGATACTTAGTGAAGAGGCCTAAGAAGCTATTTGAGAGAGATAAAAGAGTGAGAAGAGAAAAATAAGGTGGTCATCTTTAGTTTAGTGAGAAATAGGTGTCCAAAGGTGATCATAATTTCAAGGTAGATGAGTTGGTGTGGTGCTTGTTAAAATACTAATTGAGATGGTCCTTAACAGGTGAGGAGTTAGTGCTCCTTATGGGGTTGGTGCCTCACTAAATATTAATTCATTTATTAAAAGACTGTATTCTAAGCTATGTTCTATATTTTTTAATCCTCTAAGAGGGTTTTCAAAATATCTCCTATGTTCTTTTTTTATTTCATATATGCTTATTTATGAATTGATTAATGTGTGTATGTGAATGAAATGATTCATGAACGATAAGTAAAATTAAAGGACTATTTTAAGTCAACTTATTCACCCCCCATCTCAATAACTTTACTTCAAACATTTGGTATCAGAGTAGGTCCTTTGGAGCAAGCTTGGTAGCCTAAAGGAGATCTTAAGCAGGTGAAGATGGATAGTCAAGCACAAGGTGGTTACTATACAAGAAATGATCCATTGTTTAAAGGATCTAATTATTATTTTTGGAGTGTTAGGATTAGGAAATATTTGATGTCTCAAGGTCATGATGTTTAGAAAACACTTTTGGATGGATATATTACACCCCATATTCCTCCTACACATGTAATAATAAAGAAGTCTAGTGACAATAATTCAAAATAAATGAATGGTATTATGAGTGGCTTATTAGAGGCATAACTTGTGAATTTAATACACTATATATCTACTAAATAAATGTGGTATATTTTGAATACTATCTAGGAGGGAGACTCTAAGGTCAAGTTGGGTAAGTTTTAAACCCATAGAAGATAGTTTGAAATCCAAAGTATGATTGAAGATGAGACCATTGTAGCCTACTTGTTGAGGGTTGATGAAGTGGTCAAAATCATGAGAGGCCTAAGTAAAGAATTGAAATAATATACTATTTTTCAAAAGGTTTTAAAATATCTAACCCCCAAGTTTGATTCTAAAGTGTATGTTGTTAAAGAT
Organism: Torreya grandis; assembly: GCA_037957365.1. Taxonomy (NCBI): domain Eukaryota; kingdom Viridiplantae; phylum Streptophyta; class Pinopsida; order Cupressales; family Taxaceae; genus Torreya; species Torreya grandis. The sequence continues at coordinate 1,450,295 of JARHVA010004646.1, read as the reverse complement.
ATGCAAGATATAGACACGTTAGATATGGATGGACTTCATGTCACCCTAATATCCTATGAGATGAGGAAAAGTGAAGGAAGACTTAAAAAGAAGGAAGTAACATTCAAATTTGAAAATATATCAAAGGAGAATAAGACATAAGTTAAGAAATTCAAAGATAATGATGAATTTGATATTGATGATTATGAGTTGATTTCTATGTTTGCAAGAAAGTTGAAAATTGATTCAAATAAATATGAGGGTAAGCTACCCTTTAAATGTTTTAATTTTTGAGATATTGGAAAATTTTATAACAAGTTCCATCATAATCATAAGGCAAAGTATTATGATGAGAATGATGAAGGTCATGATGATGATAAAAATTCCTATAGGTCTGATAAGAGAAAGAAAATATTTAAAAGGTATGATGATAAGAAGATGTTTTTAAAGAACAAAAGAAGCCTTTACACCAAGGAAGATTGAAACTCATCTAATGAGAGTGAGATAAGTGATTATAAAAGTGACCATAAAGGTGATTATTCTTATGTCAATAAATTTATCTTCATGGTTAAGGAAGCAAGCTGTTCAAATCAAGAAGAGTCCACATGGATTGGAAGTATTATTTATGGTTTAGATGAAGATGAAGGTGAAGTAGACTTTGAGGTTTATTTGATAATTTATATAGAATAACTGAAGATAATAAAGAAAAAATAAGGTGATGAGGTCTCTTGTCAAAGATTATGAGGAGAAAATCAATTTATTTGAAGTTAGACTAAGTAACAACTCCAAGGAATGAGAGGAAACATTCAAATGGATGGAAAATTAAATGGAGATTGTGATTGAAATCCTAAAGGTTAAAAAATAATAATGTGAAAGGTATGTAACTATATTATATTCCTTGAGAGTTGAGTTAGATTAGGAATCAGTAAGATGAAATGTTTTTCAAAGTTTGAAAATAGTACTAATGATCTAGACAACATCCTGAGTAGTCAAAATATTGGTAATGATAAAATAGTACTTGGTTTAAATGGAGACTAAAATATTAGCACTAATGTTATCAATAAGGTCAATGGTCAATCAAATAATGAGGATGATACTAGAGTGAAGGCTAATACTAGTAGGCAACCTAATGTTATAAGGTATGTTAACCTTTTCAATGGTTATTGCTATTCATGTAACCAATTTGGTTATAGAGAAAGGAATTATAGAAGGCCCTCCAAGAGTTAATATTCTTGTAAATATGAGGATATTCATCATTAAATAAGTATGGGTCATGGTGTTTTTTCATCAAAAGGAATAGTGTGTTTTAATTGTCAAAAATTTGGTCATATTGAAAAGTTATATAAGCATGGTTTGTCAAGTTAAAATAATAAATTTGACACCCTTAGAGTGCAAGAAAGAATACAATACAATGAGTGGAAACCAAAGGTAGTTATGGTGAATGATGAATAGTATGTAAGTTCAAGTGAACTATTTTACATGGTGGAACATAGTTCATATGCAAAGGATTGTCAATAATTCTCCTTATTAGCTCATATTGTGGATGAATGAGTCAAGACAAATAGACCGACTCAAAAATTTATTCAAATGAAGATTGAATAAGTCAAGCCAAAAGGGATATTCAATCCTAAGAGGATCATGAAGGAATTTCAATATAGTAAGAACATGGAAATATAGGAATCTCCTGATTTTATGTTGTTTTAGTACCCTAGAGAAGAGGTTAATCCATTAGGCTTCATGGAGGCACATAGTCAATAAGCAAAAGCATGAATGATGTTTCACCTTTAGGGGAAATTTATGTTCTTTGTTGACATTCAAATCCAAAGTATAATCAAGATTATGCTAGAGGTGTGATCACAAGAAATGGGATAGAAAGCATGAAAATTGGTGTTCAAGTTTTTAGTTTGTATAAAATGTGGTGTTGCAGACTCTAAAAGTAATTTATTATGTTTGCTGGCACATGAAACCTTCTCATGAGGATCCAAGAGGTTCATGGTAGTTACATAAGGATCATTTCTTAAATTTCCTAGAATTTTTTTTGGGTTAAGGGCCTAAGCATTATGAATGAGAGTTAAGAATGTAAGATTGTCTAAACCCTCTCTAAAACCCTAATAGTGACTTGATATGCAAGATATTGTTGGTAATGGATAATAATGGATTGAATAACCTATTTTGATGATTGGATCATGTAGAGGAATCTCTCAGGTTTATCCACATCACATTGATTTGTTAGAAGGAATGAGTGGAAACTATAGGAAACCCCTTGTTTCTAATATTTTTGATGTATCAGGGAGGGTTGACTAGGTCAAAGAATGAAAATTATTAGAATATGATATGAGATACTTTTATTTTATGCCCATGTAAATTTATGAGTAGGTTTCATACCTTAAATATTCTAAATTTTTCATGAAATTTTACCTATCACTAAATAGGCCTAATGAGGAAGACAGTGAGAAAACCAAGCAAAACTGAGAATGAGATTAGAGATGGGTTGCAATGGATTAGGGATGAATCCAAATAAATGGGGTTATTTTTTAATACCTATACCACATATCCCATTTGATTTTAAGTTTTTAAGATGCTCGTATACAATCAAAAAGTTTTTCTCAAAGTGACTTGTCTAACATCGTGAGGTCTATGTAGGGTGAAGACATGAGAATGGTCTATAACACAACTATTAATATTTAACCTTGTAATATATATATATATATATATATATATATATATATATATATATTATAAAGATGATTAAGGTTCATTTAAACCCATTTTATGTTCATAAAGGTGTTCACATAGGTGTTTTTTTCTTGATTTTCATGACTATGTTTTTGGAGCTATCGGTAGTTTTTTGTGTGAGTGAGAATGATTTTCTTGAGTTTTTTTTTAATAAATTTGAAGAATAAAATACAAATTAAGTAATTATATATTTCTCATAGGTTCATTTTAATACATTTTTCTTCATGATAAATTCCTATGAAGGTGTGAAAAGTCAAAGGTTCTTGACTAGGTTCTTAAGGCCTTGTGCAGTTCTGAGTGAGTATATGAAGATGATCAGTTTGATGTGTTTTATCATGTATTGTGAAATATAATGGACTTGTGATGAAAATAAGGTCATGGATTTATATCCACTTGATTTATTTATTGAGTTATATGTCAAAGTTGAGTTTATGCTTCATATTTTCAAGATAAACTATCTAGTAGTAATAAGGCCTAATTATGAGTAGACCTAATTGTGTGGTTTGAGGAGTGAAATGAGCTAAATGGTGTTTTAGATATAAGGTGAGAATAGGATGGGTATAATTTAATTTTTTATGAATTTTTACATGCATTTATGTAGGCTTAATATGTTCCAAGGTGGTCAAGGTGAAACGTGTGCTTTGAGAAGCCTTAATTGCATTAGGTCTCTATTACGCCTAAAGGTGATTTTAGTCCTTATAGGTGGTGACTAACTTATGTAATCATGATTTAACCTATGAAACATTTTTTTGATATATTTTATTGGTGATATATTTATGTATAGGTGTTTATCTAACTAATATGGGTGAAAGCATAAGAGTCAAGTATAAAGAGAAGGTATAATAGGCCTAATTTGACTAATTAAAATATTTGAGGAGAAAAATGAATGATATATATGTTTGGAAACTAGGTATAGGGATAAAATACCATAAGATAGGTATGGTTAATATTTTATGAATATCTAAAAATAATTTTGTAGATGATGATCAACGTCCTTTGACCTAATTCTACCAAGAAGTGGGCTAGTTGATCGAAGAGGCCTTAGAGGTTATTTGAGAGAGATAGAAGAGTGAAAAGAGTAAAATAAGGTGGTAATCTTGAGTTAAGTTATAAAAAAGTGTCTAAATGTGATAAAAATTTTAAGGTAACTAAATTGGTACTAAATTACCTAAGGGTTGGTGCCTCTCTGTAATTTGGTGTTTACAAAAGGATTAGTTGAGTTTGTGTTTGACTAGTGAGGGGTTGGTGCTCCTTTTGGGGTTGATGCCTCACTAAATATTGATTCATTGCTTATAGGACTATATTCCAAGCTATGTTTTAATGGGTTTTATCCACCAAGAGGGTTTCCCACATATATCCTATGTTCTAATGTTGTTTTCTTTCATAGATGCTTGTTTATGCATTGGTTAATGTATGCATGTGAATGAAATGCTTCATGGATGATAAGTAAAATTGAAATATTATTTTAAGGCAACTAATTCACCCCCTTATTAGTATTTTTACTTCAAACATAGATGTAGACCTAAAATAAAGGTCCCACCCTTGTAGTATCACCTAAAAATCTTATGAGTGTTCAAATGCCTCACATACATTCTCAAATAGCCTCATTAAACCACTCATGCTTGTGTGTACTCATCTCACCAAGATACCATGCTCATAACTTCTCACAAGGTCTCTTCATGCCATGACTAATCCTAGGATACTTAAGCACTTGATTCCTTAACCTATTCCTTCTATGTCATCATCTCAACAAAACATCAACCAAGAAGATATATGACATTACACCTCACTAATATCAATTCACCATTGTATTTTGGATGATAAAAATCTTACATAGCCTCATACAGACCTAAAACCACATGACCATGCATCATATGACTTGACATCTCTCTTCCATGCACCTAAATACCTTTGACACCTTGATCTATGCATTCTTAAAACTATAAGACATTAGTTTCCTTCAAATTTTCTCTTTTTCCTTGAAATTATCTTTCATGACAACCTCCTTCAATGACAACACTCCATCAATTCCCCTTGTCACATCAACATAATACCAACTAAGCACACTCTTGAAGACTCTCTTATCATCATACCCTTGCAAAAAAATTATCATATCATGCACATTCCTTAATGACCACTCACCATGCATGTTCACTAGATGCACCTTGAAATAAATTAAATCAACCTTGACATTAATGAAATAAATGACAACAACATGCCAACACTTATTCTCATGAAGTTAGTAACCACCTTTAATAAAATTTATTCAAAGAGTGTATATACAATCAAATTGAATAGTAGGAGTTGAAAATAAAGAGTCTTGAATTAAGCCATGATAAATATATTGGAGTAAAAGAGGATATTGAGATTATTCAAACCCCACTTCCATCTCCTTAATAACCTCTATATTTTCAATCTTGGAAGTATATCCAAGAAGATATCCGAAACAAGGAGGCCCTAGTTGAGAAGGTTTGGAATCAAGTTACAACTATTGAATAACCTCAATAAGGATATGATAAGGATGAAGGGGCTATTGAGGAGAATGGGGCACTCATATCCCAACTAAATTTTCTTTCCATTCAAACATTCCTATAAGAATATTATATCCCCAAGGCTTCAAGTTAAAATAAAGATTCCTTGGACCCTAATCCTATTCATGAATAAACCTAATGTACATCATACTCCATTTCAAACTAATATACATATCCCTTGCCCTCCCACCATCTATGTTATTGAGGAAAAACATGTCTTAAAGGAGGCCAATGAAGAAGATCAAGCTATAATTGCAAATGAGGAAGATAATTCAAGTGTATATGAGGAAGGGATCTTCATTGGTACTCCACTTATAGAATAAAGAGGTATTTAAATTTTTAAAGATGAACTTATAGAAGAAGGTCTAGTGGTATGCTTCAATAGTGATATCTAATTTCATTTAACCTTGTTTAGGTTGCATATGGCCTTGATGTCAAAGGATCTCTAAGATAACAAGCTCAGGTTATGAATAATGTTGACATAGTTCAAAATGAGTAAGAATATGAACTTAAAGAAGCTAAATTTAAATCACATCATGACTGCATAGAGAAGTTTGAAACTCTTGACATACCTATAGGTCTTGAAGATAAATATGATGTTTAATTAGTTAGTATTGCTCATATTGATCAAAGAGAAGAGCTAAATTATGATTGGAAGTAGTACCTTGAATCTCTTCAAGATATTGAAGCTATTTGTAAAGGCACATTTATTATTGATCATGCTTATGAAGAGGTTATCAAAGATACATCTATTGAGGATCATTCTCAAGCATGTATTGAGTATGAAAACCTCTTTGAAGAGCTTGATGAGACTGTGTCTACTAATAAGAAATATAAGGTAACTAAAGATGCCATAGAGACCCAAGAATCATTCATAGATAAATTATTATTTTTTGAAGTTGAAGTTAAGGAAAATCATGAGAAGGATGTTGAACCACATGTTTATTTCATCTTTATAGGGGATTGGTTTTTTGTTGTCATTTTACTTGTGATCATGAAAATAGGAGCGACATTCAAGAAGAAGATGAATAAAATTAGTTAAAGGTACAAGAGGAAGCTTGAATCATGCAATTTTCCAACTCATGAAGCAATAAATTTTAAAAGATTACCATTTGATCCAAGAGGAATAAATTAATTTTAGGTCAGTTCTATATATTTAGTGGCTTTCTTGTTTGTTGTGTTCCCTAAGTGCTTAGCTATAACATGTGTGTGTCTTATTTATTTGATTTATGTATAATGTCCTTAATTTTTTATTTGGAGGTCAAATAAATTTGTTTTTTAATCATCATGGTCTTATCAAGTCTTTATTTTAGTGAAAGTGACACCATTTCCAAATGTAAGGACAAGGATAGTGGTCTAATTAGCATAACAAGCATGCCACCCTTGTGAATCACCAATTTTTTAAACAATTTTGACCACCAAGGTCAAAATGCAAATCCCTATAGGCAAAAACTTAATTTTAATGATTTATAAAACTTTTTCATAGCCATTACATTCCTTGATAGTCTCCAATTGGTATTTATAAGGTCTTATTAGCATTGTTTAAGGTAAATTTGGAAAAATTAAGGTAATGCTATTTCTTGGTCTTCTAGTGGTCTAGTAATGTCATGAAGTGATTAGACTTGGTAAAGTGGTGTAATATATCCCCATATGCCTTTAAAATTCATATTTTACCCTTCACCAACTTGTATAATCATTTCATGTATGTTTGTAAAGTTTATGGTTCTTTTGTGGACTTTAAGGTAATGTTTTATGAGGAAAAAGGTGATTTTTACTAACTCCAGTGTGTGTCAAAGCTCAAAAATTATAAAATTACATAAAAAACACTTGAAAATTTTCTTAAAGTATTATTATAACTATAACATATGTCACGATGTCAAACATTGTTCATAATATTGCATTTCAATGCCATATAAGGGAGTTTCACTCACTTATATGGAATTGTGAGGTCATATTCAAGTGGAAAACACTAGATAAGTGTCTTTTTAGATTATATAGGTGAAATATAAATTTGTATTTCAAGGATAGGTAACAATATTTCAAATTTTTCTTCCTTATGTTCTTCAAAAGCCTTCAAATTCTTGTGTGTGTGTGTGTGTGTGTGTGTGTGTGTGTGTGTGTGTGTGTGTGTGTGTGTGTGAGAGAGAGAGAGAGAGAGAGAGAGAGAGAGAGAGAGAGAGAGAGAGAGAGAGAGAGAGAGAGAGAGAGAGAGAGAGAGAGAGAGAGAGAGATGATGTTTTTTACATATTAGGGGATCATATTAATATTTAAAATTATGGAATTGGTTTGTATATTCATCCCATCTCCTTTAAAAACAATCACTAAGAAGGCAAGGTGGTCTAAAACTACTATTTAATCCCATAAGCTCATTGTTTCTCCTACAAATAGAATTTTTAAGATGGTTGAATTAGTGATATAAAATTATGAAGATACAGGGGATATGTTTAGACATATTAAATGCTTTTACAAGCCTTACTTGGCATGTTTGGTCTTAGGTTAACAAAAAAAATCTTCCTTATCATAGTTTATAAGATGACTGTCTTTCTTTCTTCATTATTTTAGGGTTTTCCATAGGTCCCAAGCCTTATAAGTTATTTTAAAATATATTAAACCATCCTCCTAGTCAATTTAAGGCTCTCCAACAAGTCTTGTTATCCTATATCAACCTCTCTTAGTAGCTTTTAGGTTGGCTACCAAAGACTATTTATGGGTCTGTTTGTATAAAATAAGTTGATAAGGATTTAAATTATATTATTAGAGGTGTATGGTAGTATTTAACATAAAAATAATAATATTAATAAATTTATGGTGACTAAAATGTTTACTAAGGTCAAGATAGACCTCATGGAGTCTTCATATATTGAAATGAAAATGTGTAAGTTTCATCTTTTTGGGAGATACATATTGATGATCATGAAGTGGTTTTGAGCCCTTGAAGCAATATATAATAAATTGAAACATGAAAATTAATAATATTCATTATACACACTCATAAATAAAAATTAATGGCTTTAACAAAGGTGAAATGAACAAACGAAAGGTCTAGGCTGAGTATAATTCACATACAGGCCCATCATGGGCATAACAAAGAAGAGACTAATATTTTGTGATATATGGAGGATTAGGTGTTTATGAATTTAAATAATATCATTTATTGATTCTTAAAAATATCCAAAGACCATCAATATGACTAATGGTAGTGAAAATGGTTATTTCATAGTGACAATCCTAGATGGTTATATATACAGGTCTCTCCACAAGACTATGGACTATGGGAAAAATGAAGATCTAAGTATCACATTGAGAGTGTTATAGGAATTTAAAAATTTATTGAAATATAGGAGAGAGTTTTTATGGTTTATTCTCAATGAAACATTGTCCAAAAATGCCTAAAATGATAAGAAAGACAAACCTACAAGTCTGCAGACCTGTTGGTCTCCTTTCTCACATAAAATGCAACAACTCTTGCATTAGAAGATGATAGTTTTAAGGAATAAATAAGGGTGAAGGTGATGAAATTTATGGAGTTTTTATATATTTATGGATAGGAGGAAATAAATTTGGATAATCTAACACTCATTCAAAAATCTATGCAAGCCTAGAGAACTATCTACAGGACTACTTGAAATCCCAACTCATCTTCAAGAATTAAAAAGAAGATATTATATTGAAAATTGAGGTTTGAGTTTGGTATAAAATTAAATTAAATAGAGCTATGAGAATCAAAATTAAACTTAAAAATAAGGTCACATATATGATCAAACAAACCTCACTAAAACACTACATACATAAATAGGCCAAACACACATGATTATATGTGCTAGATTGTATAAAGAATTATTTGTGAAGATACAATAAGACCTAAAGGTTATAAATAGGTTGAAAGACATAAATTGAACCATTTATGAGGTTTTGAGTCTTGTAACAATGAACATATAGTCAAACATTGACATTTTGGCTTTCACAGACCTACCTAGTCAAGAGAGAGGTGTTTACTTGGTTTGAGGCTCAAAAGGTTTGTGGAGAGAAATTTAAATCACTTATAATGAATATGTAATGTTATAATGTCATTTAAAAATTATATTTAGGTCAAAGAGAGACAAGTTTAAAGTTTGAGGTGTTAAGAAGTAAAAGAATTTAAACCAATTTTAAATCACCATAAAATCACATAACCAGATTTTAAATGGGAAATCAGATTTAATTATGCACTAACATGCATAATAGAAATAATTCCTCAAATCAAAATTAAATGAAATCATAGATAGAGAGAACAAAACAAAATTAAAACCATAACATAGATCTACCATGGTTCACCCAATGTGGGCTACATCTACCAAGAAAGTCCTCAATAAAATCTATAATCAAAACAAGAATTCAAAGAACCTCTCATAGAGATAGAATATATACTACAAAAAATGTTGCATATATGCTATGCTACACTTTCACCTACAACTAAAAAATACTATATCTTACAAGCTGTTATACCATACCCTATAAATAAACATCTACACTTTGCAAAAAAATCTGCACTTTGACTTTATCTCTCAAAATCCACATGTTGTAAAAATTCACATCTGTGTACATAGACTCATCACTCTAAATAGCCATGCCACACCTATATATATATATATATATATATATATATATATATATATATATATATATATATATATATATATATATATATATATATATAAACCTACACTTTGCAAAAAATACACTTTGACTATGTCTCTCAAAATCCACATGTAAAAATTCACATCTATGTACATAGACTCATCACTCTAAATAGCCATGCCACACCTATATATATATATATATATATATATATATATCCATGAAATAAGAAGAAAATCACCATGCTCATCCAAGTTAAGAATTATCCACTATGTGATAACTATCCTCCACCTAAGCAAGCTCATCCATAATCCCACCTAAGGAGAAACTCACCATGTTTATCTCTTCCCAAAAAGGCACATTTTACAATGACATGTGATCACAACCAACTCCTTGAAATAAGGAATTCATTCCATTTTCTAATAAACAACTAAGTCCCTAAGATCAAGGAAGTTAACATGGAAAGTAGGTATCTAATAACTAACTCCAAAAAACATGGAATACATAGAAATTATAAATACAAGGAATATTCCACTCACATGTGGAGCAAGGTTCCTCAAAAGATGGAGTGGGGTAAAATGCACGACCCACATTTGTGGAGCTCTCTAGGCCCCCAAAATATATCCCCATGGTCATGTGATATCCCCAAAGGGCTCCACACTTAACAATATTCCACTTGAAGACTATTTCTCCTAAACATTATCTATCATTGCTCCATAAGCACTAAGGCCAACCAAATTTGAGCATAGTCTCAACATGTCCAATGTGGCCACCTTGGTCATCATATCTACAAGATTATGGGTAGTATGAACCTTCTCTAGATTCAATAAGTTCTCTTTTAAAGTTGTCCTGATGAAGTGATAATGTAAATGAATGGGTTTTATCCTTGAGTGGAAAGTAGATTTCTTTTCCAAATGAATAACACTCTAACTATCACTATGTAGTCTCCTAACTTCCTGTTCATGCCCCAACTCTCAAAACAACTATTGTAACCAAATCATCTCCTTAATAGCCTCTATGGTAATATACTCTACCTTTGTGGTTGATAAAGCCATAACCTTATATATCCTAGAAATCCGACTAAACATTGTATCTCCAATAGTAAATATATAACCTATTGTACTTCTCCTACTATCAATATCCTCTTCCATATCTAAGTCCACATAACCATGTAAAGTGGTATCTGATCCACCATAATATAATGTAAAATACATGGTTCCTCTCAAATACTAAAGAATCCATTTCACTACTTGCCAATGCTCATAACTAGGATCTCTCATATACCTTCTCACAACTCTCACTTCTTGGGCAATATCCTACCTAGTAAAAACCATGACATACATCAGGATACCAACTACTGATGAGTAAGGTACCTTAGACAACATTAGATTTTCAACCTCTATCTTGGGAAAATGATTCTTTGATAATCTAAAATGTATTTCCAAAAGAGTACCAGTAGATTTAGCATCCAACATGCTAAACCTTTCCAATACATTATTCACATACTTTGATTGGGATAAAGTTAGCTTCCTCTCCTTCCTATCATAAGTAATCCTCATACCAAGGATTTGTTTCACCCCACCCAAATCCTTCATAGGAAAGGAGTCACTATGCTTTTTATTGAGTATATGAATATGATGTATGTTCTTTCCTACAACTAACATGTCATCCACATACAAACATAATATAATAAAGGAACCATCATCAAAATGTTTGATTTACATGAAATGGTCAAAATTACACCTTTGATAACCTTTTTCCAACATAAAATAATCAAATTTATTATACCATTATTGTAGAGCTTGTTTCAAGCCATACAAAATCTTCTTTAGCCTACACACAGTTCTCCTTTCCTTTGACCTCATATCCTTGTGGCTACCCCATATACAACTCTTCAGCCAAATCACCATGAAAAAAATAGTTTTCACATCTAACTATTCTAAGTGCAAATATTCAACTACAATTAAACCAAGAATAGTCCTAATAGAAGTCATTTTTACAATAGGAGAAAATATCTCATCAAAATCATAACCTAATTTTTGTGTAAACCCATTAACCACCATCTTAGCCTTATACCTTTTTCTCCCTTCATCCTCTTCTTTTATTATGAAGATCAACTTGTTTGGTAATGCACTCTTTCCCTTGGGTAGCCTTACCAATTCCCACATTTGATTTTTCATGAGATATCTATACTCCTCATCCATGGCTTGCTCCCACTTCATCTTGGCATCTACCTTCTTTGCTTCCTCATAATAATCTAGTTCTCTATTGCCAGTGAGTAACAAATAATTCAAAGAAGGAGAAAAACATTTAGGTGCTCTTCTTACCCTATAAGATCTTCTTACCTTAGGAATTTTGGGTTCTTGTGTAGAAGGTTCTTAAAATTATTAATTAAATACTTTCCCATTTTCAATGTCATCAAATAATATGTACTCTTTTTATTCTTATTCTTGTTCCTTCAACTGATTCTTATACATGACTTTTTCATTAAAGACTACATCTCTAGATTAAAATATTTTCTTATCTTTAATGCACCAAAAATGAAAACCAAAGTCATCTTCACCATATCCAAAAAATTCACATTTCTCTAATTTTACCTCTAACTTGGTTCTATCCTCTTTCTTAATAAGATCAAAAGCCTCAGGTCTTAAGACTATAAGAAAAGAATAATCAATATTATTACCAGACCAAGCTTGTTCAAGAATGACTCCATCCAAGGCATAGAAGGTCCTATGTTAATTAGATCAACTATCATGCTAACTAATTTTGCCAATAATTGTAAAGGCAACACTTCATGTAACCTCATGCTCCTATCATGTTCTATTATTATTTTGTTCATCCTTATAGATAACCCATTTAGCTATGGATTTATTAAAACCATCCTCTACCTATAGATTCCATTGTTAAAACAATAATAAAAGAAAACATTACTATAATACTCACCTCCATTATTTGATATGGGACATTTCAACTTGAGACCTGTTTCATTCTCAACCAAGGCTTTCCACTTCTTAAAAGTATCAAATACATCATATTTAATTTTAATACAATAAACCCAAAATTTCCTAGTTACATCATCAATAAAAGTGACAAATTATTGGAACTACCAATAAAATATACCAGAGCTAGTCCCTATACACCTGGATGTACCAACTCTAACTTATGCTCTTTCTTTATGGGTCCAACTTTTAAGAGCTTAAATCATTTCTATTTCCCATACACATAATTTTTATATAAGTCTATATCTATGTCTTTTAATTTAGGAAAATTGTCTTTTATGATCTCCATGCCTTTATGGATCATATGACTGAGCGTGTAGTGCCACATAGTTGTATTTATATCTACAAAAACTAAATCACAAGAATTAACATGACTAGTCAAATATAAAGTACAAACTTCCTTACCTCTTGAAACCACAAGATCACCTTTGGTAGCTTTCCAAAAATCTATAGTAAATATTACTGAACAACTCTCATTGCCCAATTTCCCCATTAAAACCAAATTCTATCTCAACATAGGCACATGTCTAACATCCTTAACTAGTCATGTATTCCCATTATGCATTTTCACTTGAACACAACCTTTCCCTACTATCTCACATGGTTCATCATCACTAAGATCAACATGTCCTAAATTCTCTTGAACATAATTAGTTAAATAATTCCTATGTAAGATGGCATGATAAGAAGCCCTTGAATCTAAGACCTAAGACTCAAAAAAACTATCCATAAAAAGAATGAAAACATCCTGACATGATTTACATGATGTCACATCTACCTCATTCATTTCCTCCTTACTGGAATTCTTATCTTGAAGTGACCAACAATCCTTCTTTGAGTATTCACTCTTCCCATAATGCCAACATATCATCTTGGATCTAGATCTGGATTTATATTTACCTTTTGAATTTTGATGGTTGCCTTTGCTCTTGTCATTTTTCCTCTCTCTAGTATCAACAAAAAAATAATTAACTAAAGATGATTCACTAGTGTTTTTCCATCATATTTCCTTGCTAAGAATCACACCTACAACATCCTCAAAATTTAAGCTCCCTTGGCAAGGATTCCATTACTCACAGGCATAACCAAGCTATCCCAACTATCAAGAAAATATCATAAAATTAGAAAATATCTAAGTTCATCATCAAAATTAATTCCAATAAAAGTGAGCATACTTACAACCATATTAAAATCATTAAAATGATTAAAAATAGAACCATTTTGAGACATTTTCATATTAAACAATCTTTTCATAAGGAAAATTTAATTTGAAGCAGAGGGTTTCTCATACAACTTTCAATGTTTATCCATGAGATCCTTTGTATTTTTCTCATCAAAATTTTTAAATGCAATAGAAGATACAAAGCATAACTGTATTGCTACCAATTCCTTTCTATCAATCAATTATCAATCTACATCACTCATAATTACAAATTATTCTCTTTTCCCCTCTAAGGGGAGATGAAGCTCCTTTTGATACAAGTAATCTTCCATCTACATTTTCCAAAAACCAAATTTTTTACCATCAAATTTCTCAACCCTGAATCTGATCTCTTCTCCCATAGCTCCCACCAAGCTAATAGCCTTCTCTATGATTTACCACTTCAGTAAAAAAACACCACCAAAGCTTTGATACCAACTATCATAAGGCCATCTCGATGGAGCTAACTGCCTATATGGCACCGCTTGCTCTCACTTGAATCCATCACTGTGATGATAATGTATAGAAATTATGGACTACACATTTAATGTTTACCTACATAAGAACACACACAAACATAGTGTCATTCTACTTGTATATTAATGAATTATCAATGGAAGAAAAACAAACACTTGAAAAGATTAATAAATCAACTCAAACACGTATGACCATTCATATAATGAAATAACAACTAGGAGAATGTGTATTTTATTAACTCTATTCAAGATAATCCACTCTAAAGTATAAAAAACAAGACAACTGGCCAACATACATAATAACCACTAAGTCAGGCTCAACCGATAATGCTCTGAACCACTTAGATGATTACAATGAACAATTTCCTCCCAAGGTTTGATTACTCTTTTCCTAGGACAACCCAACCCCTAATTCATGAAATATGAGACCAAGAGAATTGCCCATAAAAAATTGCATGAAATTGCATGGATACGCACCAACTATCCACCATAACTTGGGATAGAATGCATAATGCTTCACAACAGTCCACTTTCCAACACTCTACTTGTCTAGACTTGTGTTCACTAAAATCATTATACAAAGAAAGATAACCATTGAATTGATCAAGATAGACCAAATCATGAATGTGGATATGGATGTTAAAGAAACACATCCCTCATAGACTCCCCCACTTAAAATTGGTAATGAAATTGACACTAGCATGGCTCCTCCATCAGTTACTTAGTGGTAATCTCATATTCATACTCAACCCAAAGCCAAGAGATCAACATGTCACCTTTTTAGACTAAATCCAAGCCAATAGACTAACATTTCCCCTATTCAAGATCAATCTAGAGTCAAGATACCAACATGTCCCATTTTTAGACTCAATCTAAACTAAAAGACCAACACATCCCCTATTTAGGCTCAATCTAGAGTTAAGAGAAAAAGGCCAACTCCTTGACCTTAGCTTGAGGATTTCTTCCTAATCCTAACTTGTTTAGAACCCACCATTACAACACACTAAAAACTCCCTCTACTTTAGATTTCCATGTAACCCACTATCTTCACCTCAACAAACTATTCCAACTACCACCCCAGTTTAACCCATCATGTATGCAAAAGGGCGCTTAGGTAGAAACTGGCCTAGTTTGGATTTATTAGTGAATAAAGGTATCCAACTAGTTATAATTGAGAAACAAATTTAATCTCCAAGAATTTTAGCATGTAGACAAGCATGCCTACACAAGCCACACCAAACTATGTAGCTTCATAAAATTTCCCTAATCTTGCTAACCCTCCATGAGGGGTAGAGGAAAATGATTCCTTTTGATCAACCTCTTCAAGATTTTTCAAACCCTAAAAAGCCTAAGTTAACCATCAAACTTCTTCCACAACATTACTGATGTTCCAAAATAAGAGCACAATAGGCAAAGATAAATATTTAGACCAACCACCTGAGGTCCAACAATAAGAAAAAATCCCTTACCTAATAACTATCCTCTAGAATGAACTTGATGCACTAATCAATTATCTTCTCAATGAAAAATAACATGATATTTCCTTGATCGTACTCCTTAGCTATGAAGAAGCCACCTCACATCAATGGGAAGAAAGAACCTACTACTCCCCCTCAACATTCCAACTACCAACAAGCAATGTAAGACACACTAACTCCTCACCAATTCTTTCACTCTTCTACATACTCAACTAAATACCCCCTTCATCTTCCCTATCTCACTCCTATGCATAGTCTTCACCATGCATGTCTATAATGGATCCAACACAAAAGATCTCCAAGATGGGGGAAAACTATCACTTTACCCTTTCAAATAAACCCTATCTCAACACTAACTATATAGTTTTTAATTTCTATAAGCCTCCTTACACCTTTAGAGGTCTAGAGGCCAAGCTTCCAAGGCTAACTAGCTAACTCATAATTGTAGGATAACTTGAGTCCATGGGCAAATGTAGTTTTTAAACACAAATCACCACTTCCACAATAATCAACCCAACAAGTTACAACAACCATCTTTAGATCTAAGCTTCACCTAGTATTAAGCTCCACTGAGCACACACATCATCTACTCACATTGTTCATCTGGCTCCTCCATCTAAACTGCAAACACCCCCTACCACTTTGGATAATATCTATTATAGTGATTCCCACCACACATCCAACACCTAAAAAAACATTTATTCTTTCTTG
Source organism: Torreya grandis (assembly GCA_037957365.1). Classification (NCBI taxonomy): domain Eukaryota; kingdom Viridiplantae; phylum Streptophyta; class Pinopsida; order Cupressales; family Taxaceae; genus Torreya; species Torreya grandis. Next base: position 1,433,567 of record JARHVA010004646.1, on the reverse strand, counting down.
ATTCTCCATCTAATGACTTATTCTTGTCACCCCTAAAAGTGATCCAAGACTTTTGAGATATCTCTAACGACTCTAGAGTAGCCTTCCTTCCTTGGTCACCAATTATATTCCTTGAAAAATTAATTGACCCATTACCAATGCCTCCACCCATGGATGTGCAAGGCCCAAAGTGATTTTAGATGAAAAATCATCTCTAAAATCCAAGAGATGATCTATCATAGTAATTGCTTCACTAACTTTAGACACTTAATGGTGATGGAGCTCCACCTAAGCCCATGATTAAATACCATGTGTAAACTAAAATAATTTATTTGCCTTTGACATGTGAATTCTAACAAAAGGATTTAAAAAGAATTGATGTACTCTCTCATCTCCCCCATTTTCTATAGACAACTTAAATTGATCCTAGCCAACCATGTTGTATTCCTAGGTTAGAATAGATCCCTAAGGGCTTCTTTTATATACATATAAGAGTCCAACTTCCTTGTATAACTCCTTGTTGAAATGTTATTATCCAAGGTTTTATACAAAACCTTTGCCATACTTGTGTGGTACCTTGCTACAACACGTACCTCTTATGCATCTGATAGTCCCCCCAAACCTACCAGATACTCATTCATGTCTCAAAATAAATCCTCTAGAAGATGGTCATCTCACACACCATCAAAACACTTTATTTCCTTCAACTTAGGGAGTTTCAAGACTGTAGAAGAATTGGACCTTGATGCTTCCACCAAACTCAGTACCGTTAATTGATACAAAGTCACTTCATCCTGTAACTTAGTTTGGAACACTAGGATCTCTTCCAACCTTGTAGTAAGTTCCATGATTGTCTAATCCATGGTCTCCACCTTCTCCATGAGTTTTCTAAATCTTGTACCCACATGGTCTTCCATCAACTAGAGCCTAGGACCAACTTGTTTGACAAGGCCTTCTTCCATAGTAGCAAATTTTGAGTTAATCTCGTGGTGACTACCACCACCTTTATCTTATCCTGAACCTACACTTAACCTATACTAGTTACCTTATCAAATAACACCTTGGAAAAATCTCCTACCATACTAACCTAGACATGACACACTGGACTTACTTGATAAGGGAAGGTACAAAATGATTTAACTTAGGCAAACACAACCCCAAAAGACACAAACTATGTGCTTTGATCTAAGTATCACATTGAGAGTGTTATATGAATTACACAAGTTCATGAAATAGAGTATAGAAAATTTAAGGTTTATTATCAATTAAACATGGTCTAAAAATTCCTAAAATGATTAAAAAAAGGTAGACCTATAGGTCTGCAAACCTGTTGGTCTCCTTTTTCACATAAAATATAACTCTTGGATTAGAAGATGATAGTTTGAAGGCCAAAAGAAGGGTGAAGGTGATGAAATGTATGGATTATTTATAGAGTTATATATAGGAAGAAATATATTTTAAGAAGCTAACACTCATTAAAGACTCTATGCAAGCCTAAAGAGCTATCTACAAGACTAATTAAAATCCCATCTCATCTTCAAGAATTGAAGAGAAGATACTATGTTGAACATTGAGGTTCAAGTCTAGTATAAAATGAAATTTAATGTCATTATGAGAATCAAAATTAAACATAAAAATAAGGCTACATATATGATCAAACAAACCTCACTAAAACCCTATATACACAGATAATCCAAACACACGTGATTATATGTGCTAGATTGTATAAAGAATCATTTGTGAAGATGAGCTGAGACCTAAAGGTTATAAATAGGTTGACATACTTAAATGGAACCATATATGAGGTTTTGAGTCTTGTAACAATGAATATATATTCAAACATAGACATTTGGGCTCTCACAGACCTACCTAGTCAAGAGAGAGTTGTTTACTTGTTTTGAGACTTAAAAGGTTTATGGAGAGAAATTTAAATCACTTATAATGAATATATAATGTTATAATGACATTTCCACATGATATTTAGGTCCAAGAGAGATAATTTTAAAGTTTGAGGAATTAATTGAGGCCTTATATGTCTGAACATGTACACATAGGCCTATTTATACGATGGTGAAGAGTTATGTGTTCAGTATCTAGATGAAGTAAAATATGTTTATTGAAGGGTAATTTTGAGCACATAGAATTAAGAGGGAGGTAATAACTCTACTGAAACATCTTATTAATATTTTTACTCCTTCAATATTAAATAAATGCTTAAACATAGGTTTTTAGGGTCAAGAGTACATATTGGTGGATAAACCCTAAGCATAGATCAATGGGGTTGAAAAATGTTTTATGGTGAATAAAAATGTTGGAAATTAATGATGTATGATATAGACATTGTAAGTTTACTATAAACTCAAAACTAAACTAAAATCACCATCTTTAGGCTTATAATCCTCTCTCAACCTCATAAAATGCAATCTCCTAACCCGAATTGTAGTTTAAGATGATCATATATATCTTGGTAATATGAATTGTAGCTCAATATATTAGTAATAAAAGGGTGACCCTATAAATTCATCATTCATGATATTTTTAATTTCATCCATAGCCTATCCTTTATGAATCATCTTTAAGATTCTTAAGCACACACAAGGTGCCAAGAAGACTATTTTTTACCCAACGAGAGAGATATTACATATAATGTATTATAATGGATTATTTTTGAATTTAAGTGACCTTAATGACTATAAAAACTCCCATAGACACCTAAATAATACACTTGATAATATAATTGAAATTATAACTATATAAAACAGAGCTAAATACATAATTGTATGCTTGTTTGTGAAGATGCATAGAAGGAAGTGGATTATAAAAAAAGAGAAGATGTATATAATGAATTTAAAATTTTTATAAAATAATTAAAATAAATTTTTAGGTTCTTAAAATAAGGTTCATAAGCTTTGCAAGTCATCAAGTGGGTCAGGAAGGGAGAATCACATCATTTTACTAGTTACAAAATGTATATACATTCATATATAAAATCTCAAGAGACTTATCCTTACTGGATTGAGTTTCCTAATGATTTTTTAGGACAAAAAAAATAATTTAAAGATTTAAAACCTAAAAAAATCTTGCCAAACACTTTAAATGCCTCTCAATCCTATACAAGCACCTAAACAAGATTTTTTTGACCATTTCATGCTTGACTTATCCATATAGGGTCTCAAGAGATGAAAATTGACATAGATCATTTTATTGGCATGGATAAATATAATTAGACACTTCCTAGAATTTCCACACATGTGGGAGTGATTTTGAGGGAAAACTTAGTTTCTAGGTAGGAGGCCTAATTGAGGAGAAATAATAGAATAAAAAGGAGACTTACACTTGGAGTTATTCATGAAAATTTGAATGGAGCTATAAGGGGATACTAGGTCACAAAAAATATATTCATTTTCCCAATATCATTTGTATATTCTTATACATAAGGAAATTTACAAATTTTTAGGGCTATAAGGAATGAGGCCGAATGAGACCTTTTGGTGGAAAATGGAGTTTTAGATAAAGTTTGGAGAATCAAAATGAATTGTTTCACATCTTATATGATGTGAATAGGACATCCATGGAGATATATTTACTTAGTGAATATGAACTCAAAGAATTGACACTTTTAAGAAGGATAGGCATAGTAAGGCCAAGTGGGCTTCAAGATAATGAGGAGTTTTAATCATCATTATAGCATCAAATATGATAAATCCTAAACAAGTGAAAAGTTTCAAATATTAGGTCAACATATATTTCTAGAGGAGTTAGTGCTTAATTTTGCCATTTATCGATCACAAGCCAAGATAAGGGGAAATTTTTAAGTGCAAGATCAAGGTGTCAAGCAAGGTTTCAGACCTTCACACCACTTGGAGGAGAAGATAATCTTTAAGATATCAAAATTTTTCCTTGGAGACCTGATAAAGTTGTTTCAAATCCTTTCTTGTTGTAACTCTCTTTTGGACACTTGTCACTTATCTTTCTAACACCCTTCTCTTATTATCTCACACTTTCTATATGTATTTAGCCTTGATAGGCTATGATTATATCCTCCATCTAGGTATGAAAAAGACCTTCCCATTTTTAATAATTAAATCAATGAGAAATATATAATGTTACCTCATCCTTTGATTGGTTTCAATGTGTGTTCTTGATTAGTTTATCTTATCAAGTTATTAGATTTAGTTTCGTGGTATGTTGTCCTTGTCTAGCATTCATGTTCAATTTAAAATCCTTTTTGTATGTCTTGTGAAGTTTCTAAGTGATTTATAAAGGTTGAGTGAGTTATCTTTTCATTTGTGTCATTTCATGACCTCTTGACTTGTACTCCTATCCCAAGAGTTATTCACAACCTTCATGAGAAATGTTGATGTAGAGAGGAAAATTTAGAGTGGTGTTTGTTACAATTTAGATTCATGTTTAAAGTGCATTTGTAGTTAGTTGGTAGTGGTGAAACTATATTTCGTGCATAAACTCCATTTAAATAGGTTTCTCTTTATTTTCTTAGTATGGTGGTAGATTATTTTGGGAGCCTAAGTGAATCATCAAGAGGAGCTAGCCCTATAACCTACAGATTAAATCCATGTTTAGTTCACCCATAGTCTAGGATTGTCTTCATGTTATTTAAAATTTGGAAGTCTTTAACTATCTTTCAAAGGGTGAAAATTTGGTTGATAATAGGAACCACATGAGTTTCACTCAAAATCAGCTAAGTGGGTTCTCCACTACATTTAGTGTATTCATAGTTTTGGGATTCACTACAGAGTAGACATAAAAAATATTTTTAATTAGTTATATAGATTCAAACTAGGATGGTGACATTCATAATTGCAAGTCTACTTCAGGGTATAGTTTCTCCCTTGGTTTAGGTCTAGTTCTTTGGTCAATCAAAAAACAAAGTGATATTACTTTATCTTATATAGAGGTATAATATAGAAGAACTATTAATGTTTCTACTAAGTCTATTTATCATCAAGGTATTCTCACTTAGTTTCGCATCTAGTTTTAATCACCAATAGTCATGTTCTTAGATAACTAAATCACAATCCATAACTACATGAATTCAGTCCTTCATCAATGGACCAAGAATATCATGATTCAAATGCCTTTCATTCAAGAGCTCATACATAAACAAGTAATTGATCTCCACTACATCTAGACAACATGCCAAATTATTGATATATTCACCAAATCCTTCACTAAAATAAATGATATTCATTTATAAGCTCTTATTGGGGTTTAAGTAGCTCTATCCTCCTCCTCTAGGGGGTATTTTATTTTACTTAGGTACCCCATCATTATTTTTTGTTGGGACCTACTTCTACTACCTACCTCATCTATAGTTAATTGGGGGGGCGGAGGTGGGTTTTAGTATAGGTTTTTATTCCATTTAATGATTTTTTTCCTACACATATTTGGTTATCTTGCTTATCCATCTATTTAGGTCATTGTGAAAAATAATCCCACATTCATGAGGAAGTGAGGACATATTTATCTTTCATATATATAATGTACCTTCCTAAATCTTTTATGGCTAATTATGTTAATGCTAATATTATAAGTTTTCAATTGTTGAATAATTATTTATTCAACCTCATGTTTGTTTTTTATACTACACATAGGTAATTTCTTCATGTATTCAACTCTATCCAATAGCTCCTTAATTGTGGCGAACTTTTACATTTTTAATCTTAATAACTAATATTAAAATATTCTACCTTTACAGTGAATTCACATGAGAAACTATTATAAACTCATCTCTATTGTGCACAAATTTTTGATCCATTAGACTCCTAAAACAATTTCTAATTCATACATGGGAATATAAATCATAGTGGAATATAGCTTGTAGTCTCCCTTATCAAGTTTTATACTATTAAATTTCCTTGAATAATTGGATATGACACCATATAAATTTGTGACCTAAAATTACAGAGTTGGGTAAATAAAATAGTTTAGTTGTGCCACAAATTATTTTTAAATAAATTGTGTGTACTCCCTGAGTAAATCAATATTTTAAATTTTTGCATCTAAAGGAAACCCATGACAATAAGGTTTTTTGGTGTTTTCATACTAGAATAAATAAGACATTAGATATTTTCATGTTATTCTCATGATTATACTTTTGGTGCATCTTCTTATCTATCAAATTTTTCATCATCTTCATGTTACTCTGTAGACACCGAAAACATGTCTGCACCTTGGTCGTCTTCACCCTTAACCCCCTTGGTCTATGTCCTAACCCTCGTCCTAGTCCCCTCCTTTTTTTAAATTAAAATAAATAAACATTCTAATTTATTCCCCCTTTCCACCTCACCCATGCCACCTTGGATCCCCTCCTTGGATCCCCCCACCTCTCTCCTAGCTTTTATTGCCCAAATCTCCCCTTTATCCTTCCTCCCGAATCCATTTATGTCTTCTTCGACCATTTTCCCATGGCCCCTTGACCCGAAAACGTGCAAGAACGGATAGAGGCTAATTTTAGCCTCTGTGCCCATTCTGCCTTCGCCAACGTCGGTCATTATTCGGCCGATGTCGGCGGTTCTGCCCGTGTCGGCATCCTTCAAAACATTTTCCTGCAACCATTCTCCCCCCCCACGAACAAAACTTTTTGGACGCTTTGGCATTCGTATTCTCCTTTCTCTCCACCTCATACAACAACAGTAGCAGGTATAGGCACTCTACATCAGTCATTTCTTCTTGCAACAGGTCTTTTGCAGCTCCAACAACAGGCTCCTCCATTCTTCAATCAACAAGCAAGAGGTAAGCAATTTCATTATTTCATTTCATTATTTCATTTGATTTCATTTATCTATCCTATCCACTGTCTACCACTTGCCTTATCCCTCCCTGAGAGGCTGAAAAGCCTTCTCAGACCCTTGTCTCCTGTCCATCTTCCTTTTACCCTGTCACCCTTTCAGTCCAGTCCCAGACAACATTCTCAGTCCCTCAGACCCAAGACAAGTCCCTCAGACCTCCAAGCAATCCTTCAGACCTCTAAATAGACCTCCCTAACCCCCAGACAAAACCACAGTCCATTCTGCAGCCCAAAAACTGACCTATGACCCGACAAGACTCATCCCTGACTACTACCCTGACCGACCTCGGCCAGTACCCCTACTGACGTCGGTGACCTTCCTGACCGACACTGACACTATCACCAATGTTGGTGACTATGCAAAGGCAGATAGCTTCTAAACAGGTATGCATTTGTCTTAAGTTCTTCCTTTCTATCTTTTATCATTTATCACTTTCTGTTTTTGATCAACATTCTATTTTTAACAGTAGACTGACATCCTCCAAGAAGCCTTTGCACTTCTAGGACCAAGCTCTTGCTTGGCAGTCCACCCTTTTGTCATCTAACATTTTTTGTGTTTAGTGTCTTTTCTCTTTCAGGTGTCATTACTCCACAACCAAAGAGGAGTTCTCACAATGTCTGAATTCTGGTGCGCATGTCTACAATTCAGGTACGTACAAACCCTCGTCCATTTTCTTTAAGTTTCTCATTTCTCTATCCTTTGAATGTAGAAAGTGAATCTAGCGTAGAAACATTCTGGCATGCCCGGTGGGACCCTAGGGTCTCCCTTGGGTTTCTTTCCTTCTTTTCATATAGGGTGCATTAGGATCCTCCCTTTTTACCTCTTTCTTCTCTTCTAAATGACATCATAAGCAGGAATAAAAAGAACTTTTCTTTTCTTTTCTTGCATTTATAGACTAGTCAAAAATCATATCCTTCAACCCTTTCTCAACTTGTTTTTCATCCAAACTTAACATTTCAAGTTGGGGCTTAAAACACTTTGCATTCCATTTCTGCTTGTGCTTGCATTTCTTAGTCCACACTTAGTAATTAACAAAATGCATATTGAATTAATTGTAGATCACTTGATGTTACACAACCTAAACCACGTGAACAAATCAAACATCAAACTCACCTGAGATAAGGCCCAACTGGGATTTCATCCCCCAACGGATACCTTACCCATCCCGGTGATCCTACTTGGATTTCATCACCAAGGGGAAAGCCCACTCTGTTCTCTCGCAGAGTCTAATCTCTAGGGAAAGTATATTTTGGCTAAGCAAGACCAGTTTATCACGGGGCTCGTGAAGTGAGGGGAGCTTACTCCTTAGCACCAGGCCATGTACGAAACCTAACCCAGACTTCTTGAGCGCTTAAACAAAACTTGAAACCATCCATAGACTACCTCTTCTAGGACTCGACTCAAAAGCCAATCTTCCTACACACATTTTTAAGGCATAAGCCACCATGATCCTAATAAATTTCTAGGGATTTAACGCTTAGGATTTGCTTGTGCTCTTCATCTTTTCTATTCTTATCTGCTTGTTTGAGCTTGTGAGGACAACCTTTCTTGCCTTGAATGGTTCTGACTTGTAGTCAAGCCAAGGCTCTAGTCAACCACATGAGGCATCAACTGCTTTTGTCTACCCCGTCCATAACCAGTCCTATAATGGAATTCCACTCGGAGACTGAAAGAACTCCTACTCGCCCAACCCCGCCCCAGACTCCTATTGTCCCAAAAGGGGACCAAGATTTTGCATGATTCTTGGACCTCAACGTCAAAGCCTTGCAGCACTATCTCACGCATAGCCAAATGCGAGACTCCTTGGGTAATCCAATTTACAGAATGCTGACCTCTCTTGTTGCGACTACAGCCATATCGACAGCATCCATAGTTCAACCTTTAGACACCCAAGCTATCACCTAGACCAATGACCAGACGTTGATCAACCTTCCAAGTGTGGCTTCTCCCTCCATCTTTGGGCCCACTTCCACTGGAGTTTCGGCCCCCTATCAACCTCAACCCACTCAACCGCTCTTTACTCCCTTCCAAAATCTAGTCGTCTCTATTCCGCCTATCCTTGCTCCTATCAACACCAGGGTGGCTTCCTATCCATTGGCCCTTGTTACCATAATCCAACCTCTCATGGCAACATCGAGCCTAGCTATGCCTTCTACCCAACCACCCTTAGTCTTCTCTTCTATCCCTACGACTAGTTATCCCTATGTTGCACCCTTACAGGCACAACCAACTATGTCGTATGCCTCCTCTAGCCTCTTCCAAGTGCCCTACAATCTAGGGGGCGCTCCACCCACCAATCCGTCAGCAGATATCATCAAAATGCTGATGGACAAGATGTCTAGCCTAGAGACCTCCATTTCTCTCTCACGTAATGCTCTCTCATACGAGCAAATTTGCAATGAGCCCATTCATCCTTCTGTCTCGATCAGGCCATATCCCAACTAGTGGGAACTTCCTAACTTTTCTCACTTTCAAAGCAAGGAAGACCCACAACAACACTTACGAGCATTCAGACATGCCTATTACCTTATTGCCCATGATGATGTGTTACTTTTACGCATGTTTCCTATGTCTCTCTCTGGTGCTATGCTTGATTGGTACAGCTCTCTTGCTAGCCATTCCCTCTTCACATTCACACAGCTGGCCCAAATCTTTCTTGATCACTTCTCCATCAATATCACCAAGAAGGTCTCGATTACAGACCTCTATTCTATCCACCAATTTGAGGATGAATCCATAGCTAACTTCGTTGCTCGATGGAGAGGCCTCATTAATCAACTCTCCTTTTCCTTACCCCAGCCTGAACTTATTGAACTTTTCTCCCAAGCCTGCGCCAGACATATTTCTTCCACCTTACGGATTTAGACCTTCTGCACCTTCGACGAAGCCTTCACAATGGCCCACAAACTTGAATTACGTGCCATCAAGGAGAATAAAGTCAAGTTACGGAGCAAGAATCCCAACTCTAAAACCAATGACTCCTCTTTTTCTAAAACTTCATCATCCAATCCTAAGTCTAAAGCTTCAGCTAACGTTGTGGTCGCTAGACCTTCATCTTCTTCATCTTCAACTAATCGGCCTGAGCCATCCACATCTCAAAGCACCACCCACCAATTCCAGCAGAGATATGTACAATGACAGTATACTCCTCTCAGAGAATCATAAGCATCTGTGCTAGAAAAACTTGTTAAACAGGGGGTTCTCAATCTCCCCCAGATCCGACCACCTCCACAATTTGATCCCTCACACGCCATCCCTATGTGGTATAGGAAAAATGACTTCTGCAACTACTACCGTGTTAAAGGACATGACACGAGAAACTGCAAAACCTTTAAAAACATAATCTAAGACATGCTTGAAAAGGGTGACCTCATCCTAGACAATCCCAATGTGCCCCCTAATCAGGGCATCGACAACTTCAAGCAACCATTCCCCAATCATCCACCGACCCAAAACAATGTCTGGACCTTGATTGACAACACTCATGAACACAACATTTGAATAGTCAATATGGTCTCGCCCTTCATCCCTGACCAACCTCAAGGGGTTAGTCCATCTATCAGTCCATCATGTGTGGACGAACCTCTTTCCCCAGTTAGTTATTCATCAACCTCTCTCATCTTGGAGGATGGCTCAACCTTACCTGCACCACTGGTCTCACCATCCTCCTTCCTACTACCTATGGAGGACCCGACCCTTCCTACTCCTCGACTGCAAGTGGAGGGCACCATCATCCCTGCCCTTTACCTGCTTGAGGAGCCTCATTCTCCAGTTTCTTCTCCACCTAAGGAAGAACCTGCCTCTCCTTCATCTGCAACCAAAGATGAATCTATCACGACTTCATCATGCCATGGGTTTGAGACTGCTACACCCATCTCATCTTTGGCCCCACAACCATCAACATCTTCTCAAGGACCCAAACCTCATCCAACATCTTCTCAACCATTTTCCTGACTAGTGGAGAAAATCGGACTTCTCCCTTCAAGGAAAGTGGAGCATCAGGGATTGTGGGAGTGTCTTAAAGCTCTTCAACATGCCCATGCCCTCTTGTCTCATGTTGCTAATCCTCCCAAGGTAGAATCTCCCAAGACTCTCAGCAAAGACCAGACTCCCATTTCTAAACCCACATCTACCCCATCTAAACCTATCAAGTCACTTAGCATTCACCCTATATCTACCCTCACTCACCTGCAAGTGAAGGTGGACTTAGACCAGACCTTGACTAATAGTAGTCTTCCAACCAAGTCAAAGAAGACTGCCAGACCACAGAAGCGAATGCTTCCTCCCCCATCACCATTGCCTTCCATTTTGGGCCCCCATCCTTTGACCCTGACCAGAGTCCTTCCCACTCTGACCTCTAATCAAAACCAGTTGCCTCCTTTGCTTCCTCTGCCTACCTCCAACCTACCCTCTCCTAAAAAGGTGGTACCTCTCATGAAGAAAGTGTCGTCTCTGCCTGTCACCGCACCACCAACCCAAAAGGTGGTACGGAAGCCTCCTCCAACTTCACCTAAGCAAAAGTCACTGGCATCACACACATCAACTAGCACAAACGCTTTAGTGGGCTCATACTCATTGATATTACACTAACTTTTATAGACTTCTAGCATAACCCTTCCACCCATCAGGCCTTTCCAACCTCTCAGGTCCAAGCCCTCCTGGTTCGACGAACGAAGATTTGCTTATACCATCATATGCCAGGACACGATATCAAGACTTGCTGTGCCCTCAAGGCCATCATTCACCGCTATATGGAGAAGGACACTCTTCTCCTTGAGGACACTCTTGACCAAACCTCAACACCTTCCCATCCAACCTCTTCAACCACATCAACATCTCACCAGCAGGCCATGACCCCTTCTTCACCTCCTATATTTGAAATCAATGCTATCCATATAACCACTAGGTCACAAAAGGACAAGGCAAAAGAAAAAGCCACCATTCCTTGGACCTACCCTTTCATCAAGCCACCTCTAGCACCCAAGCCTAAAATTTATATCCTTGGCGCATCTCAGCCTTCTTCTTCTTCCTCTTCTAGGCCGATTCATGACTCCATGTTGATGCAGCTTCACTAGACGCCTGTGAAGATGTCCCTTTATTATCTCATCCAAACCTCACCTCAGCATCATCAAGCTCTCATCAGAGCCCTACAGGTAGTGGAGGTCCAACCCAAGGACCCCCAACCACTCGCTGCCCTCGTCCATTCTTTATCTCCTGTTGCCTCCATCACATTTAGCGATTCTGAGATTCCCACATCCAACACAGAAGATTAGGATGTTGCCCTCTTCATCACTGCCTATGTTGATCAGACATGCATTAAATTCATTATGATCAATGGAGGTGCTAGCATCAACATTATTTCCACCCATGCCTTTGATCAGTTAGCTCTTCCCAAGAATTGCATCTCCAAAACTGACGTAATCTTGCACTCCTTTAATGACACCACCACCACGACCATTGGCACAGTCATTCTTCACATTTGCCTTGGTCCACGCATAGTCCCGAAGCTATTCTATATCATCAAAGGAGAGTTTCAATACAACATGTTGCTGGGCTGACCCTGGATCCATGCCATGGCCTGTGTCCCCTCCACCCTACACTGTTGTGTGAAATTCAAGAACGACAGGCAAGTCCACACCATTCTCACTGACCCATCACCCTTCAAAACTTGTAACACAACCTACTATCCAAATGACATCCTCATTCCTATCAAGCCATCAACCTCAGCACCGCCTCCATCTGCGGAAGCTTTGACTAGTTCACAACTGGCGGTCACCCTTACCCCTCCTCTGCAAGCAATGACCAAAGACCCCATGGAAGACATCTTCCAATGACTTTCACTGGGGGAATATCAATTTCTGGCCTTAGACATGTTCCAAACTCCACAAGAGTATGGACGCCTTCACCACAGCCCTAGTTATGACCATCGGATCAGGATGGTCGTGCCTTATGGTCCTCCTCACCTTCAAACCAATCTTGTCTATGGGGGGCTCAATCAAGCTCCTACTGATGGCAACCCTCTCTCTTCACCCCAACCATTCACATCAGACTTCTCATTTCTTGGCAACCCTGCCTTTGCACACACTTATCTTTATAGGTGTGCATGGAAGGGTTTTAGTTTCGGACGCTATGAGCAAGGCTCCCATCAACCTATCAAGCCTCTCAATGATGATGATGCCAAGAAATGGTATGGCCTGGGATATCATGACCCCACTCAGGCCCCTTTAGACCTTTGTCTTGAGCCACCCATTGACCAATCTCCTCCAGGCTTACCCATTCCTCCTCCTTCACCTACGGAGTCGGTGGTTTCCATCCCTCCTAGTTTTTTCTTTTCCATAAACACCATCCACCTGGAACCCCTGACCTATTAGCTAAATGGGGTGTCCAGGTCCTTCCCTCTCATTTATCCTAGCATGATAGAGGATGAGTCGGCGACCATTCACACTGTCCACTGTATTAACGATGACGCCATTCTATCCTACATGGGTGTTGACGACTCATTCATCCAGCGCTCCCTCCCTTCAGAGACCTAGGTTATGTTAAATGAATCAACCATTGACATCAACCTCTCTTCTTTTGATGTTCCTCACATCTTAAATATTGGCCAATCTTTAGACGCTCAGGAGCGGCTAGACTACACCTAGTTCCTCTTAGACCATAGCAAGGCCTTTGCCTGGACTTACAGTGACATGCCTGGCATCAACCCCACCATTGCTACCCATAACATTGTCACCAAACCAGAGGCTAAGCCTATTAGGCAAAAGCTTTGAAAGATGCATCCTTGCATTGTGCTCCTTGTCAAAGAGGAGCTTCAGTGCCTTCTTTCTGTCTCCTTCATCCAGCCCATCAATTATCCACAGTGGGTCTCTAACATCATCCCAGTCACCAAAGCAACTGGGGGGATCTAGATATGCACAGACTATCATGACCTTAACCTAGCCTATCCCAAAGATGACTTCCCTCTTCTTAACATTGACCAGCTTGTTGATCTCACAGCCAGTCATGAGATGCTATCTCTCATGGATGGGTTTTCAAGATACAACCAGATCTTGATTGCACCAGAAGATCAGCACAAGACTACCTTTATCACCCCATGGGGGACTTTCTGCTATCGAGTCATGCCTTTCGGTTTGAAGAACATAGGTGCCACTTATCAGTGTGCCATGATTTATATTTTCCATGATCTCCTCCACAAAATCATGGAGGACTATGTGGACAACCTTCTCGGCAAGTCCAAGCTTCACCGTGACCATTTGACCATTCTCAAGATCATCTTCTCTCACCTTCTTCAATACAATGTCCACCTTAACCCCAAGAAATGCATCTTTAGGGTCCTCTCAGGCAAGCTCCTCGGCTTCATCATTTCCTTTTGTGGCATCGAGATAGATCCCACCAAGATCCATGCTATCCTCGAGATGCCACCCCTGACCAATCTCAAGCAGCTTCACAGTCTACAAGGGAAGCTCCAGTCCATCTATCATTTCATCTCGCAGCCTTCTGACCGCTGCCTACCTTTACATCATCTCCTTAAGAAGGATGTCTCCTTTAAATGGGATAAGAATTATCAAGAGGCTTTTGAAGCCCTCAAACGCTATCTGGTCTCTCCACCAGTCCTCATTCCACCTAAAGATGACCAACCCTTCTACCTTTATATCTCTACCACTAACCATTCATTAGGTGCCATGATCGTGCACCGAGATGAGTATCACCATGAGCAAGCGGTTTACTATATCAGCCGAACACTGGTTGACTATGAAACTTGGTATACTCATACCGAGAAACTCTATTTGGTGTTAGTCTTCACCACTCCCAAGCTCTGCCATTATCTTCTCAACCACAAGACCTTTGTCATCACTCACACTGACCCTCTCAAGTATATGCACTCCAAGCCATATCAAAATCAATGTATGGCTCGCTGGCTCATGCTGCTTGCTGAGTTCAACCTCGAATTCATCCAGTAGAAATTTATCAAGGGGCAAACCATCATTGACCAAATGGCAGATGCCCCTCTTCCTGACAATCAACCTTTGCAGTGCGAGTTTCTTGACAAATCTATCGCTGTGCTTTCCACCGATGACACCGTCTATCAAATGACCATGTTCTTCGACAGCTCCAAATGTCAACTCGGTGGGGGTGCGGGAGTCATTCTCATCCCACTCAAAGGTGAGCCCATGCCTCATTCTTTCAAGCTTGACTTTGATTGTACCAATAATATGGCCAAATATGAGGCCTTAATTTTGGGACTTCAGACCGCCCTTTCTCTCAGCATCAAGTCTATCAACATCTTCAGTGACTCACAGCTTGTCGTCAATCAGGTCAACGGTTCATACCTCTACAAAAATGAAGTTTTGCAAAGGTATAAAAATCGTGCTGACCTTCTTCTGGCATCTTTCAACCATTACCTCTTGCAGACTGTTCCCTGATCCATGAATAAGTTTGCTGACACCATGGCTTCTCTTGCTTCGCATATCCCATCTTCATCATCGTCATCTCAACTTTTTGTCACGATGCATCATGTACCGTTTCCTTCATACATCTCTCCTCACATCAATTATATCAACACTGTCAATTCTAGTCCATGAGATGATTGGTATAAGCAACTTGTGGACTACTTGTCTCTTTCTGTCATTCTTCCCAACCTCTCTAGCAATGCACAGTGAGCTTTCATCAAGTGCACAGCTCGCTATACCATGCTAGGGGGTCTTCTCTATAAGCGAGGCTTCGATGACCTCCTTCTTCGCTATCTAACCTCCACTAAAGCCTCTCATGCCATAAAACAAGTCCATGACAGGATTTGTGGCAGACACTTCAGTGGGAACTCGGTTGCCAAGCGCATCCTTCGCCTGGGTTATTATTGGCCCACTCTTCATCAAGACTATAGAAACTATGTTCGGTGTTGCATCAAGTGTCAGCAGCATGCTAACTTGCTTCATCTCCCTAGCCACAACTTACAAGTCACTCAAAATTTTTGGCCTTTTTCTCAGTAGGGCTTAGATCTCATCAGTGAGATTAACCCTCACTCATCTCTCTGTCATCAGTCCATCATCACTGCCATTGAATATTTCACCAAGTGGGTGGAAGCCATTCCTCTCATCTCTAAAAAAGATGATAAAATTGTCAACTTCATCAGCAGCCACATCATCTGTCATTTTGGTGTCCCTCACAAAATCATCACCGACAATGGCAAGTCCTTCAAAAACAAGACCATCCAAAAGCTATGTGACTCAGTCGGCATCAAGCTCAGCTTCTCTTTGCCTTACTACCCACAAGCAAATGGGTAGGCTGAGGCTTCCAACAAAATTTTGACTAAAATTCTCATGAAGGTAGTCAATGACATAGTGAGGGATTGGCACATTCACATTCCTTTCATTTTGTGGGCCTATTGCACTAGCATCCGAACCTCTACGGGTGCTACCCCTTTCTCTCTAGTGTATAGAATAGAGGCTGTCCTACCTCTCAAAGTACAGACCCCGTCTCTCCGCATCTCTCTGTATGACATTCTATCCAACAATGAATTTCATCAAGATCGCTTAGCTCAACTTGAGTTACTTGATGAGCGTCGTCTTGCTACCCTCAATCATCTCCATGTCTATCATAATCGCATAAAGTGAGCCTATGACAAAAATCTATGAGAACGAGATTTCAACATCAGAGACCTCATCCTCAAAGAGAATCAGCACGTGACCAATATGGAGCAAAGTAAATGAGGCAAATTCGCCCCTAATTGGCTCGGACCTTTCATCATCATGCACAAGTATGGGTCAGGGACTTATCATCTGTCCTCTCTCGATGGATGGCCAGAACCTGAGCCTCTTAATGTGTTGCATCTGTGACCATTCCTTTGTTAGTCGAGTACTCATCCACTTGACATTTAACTTGAGCTCATCCCTTGAGCAATCCCCGTCCTTCTAATCCTCATTCCTTTCAACCCTATTACCCTCAACAAATCCTCTATAAACCCTTTTATGATGCATGGATGCTTTGTCCTAATAAAAGGGAGCCCTTGAACTTCTATAGTCTTGTCCATGACTCCAAATTATGTCAAAAAAAAAAACAAGGTGTCAAAATATCTAAGGTCACCAAATCAAAATCAAAAGGCAAACTGTTCCCTCAAAGGACAGCTTTACTATCATTGTTGTAGCTAATAAACTGCTCCCTCAAAGGACAGCTATTCAAAGCCCTTATATATAAAGCAAAATATAGACCACTCCCTTGAAGGATGGCTATGATTAACTCTTGCTACAAACAACAATCTTTCTTAGAAGCTTCCCACATCGATCAGCATCACAAATGACCACCAAGCAAAGTGACATCTCTATGTAGACTTCTCGCATTAATCAGTCTGCACCAAAAAAAAAATGGGTCATGGACTTGGCTTGTAGTTGTCTCAGGGTCTCCTATAAAAAGGGGCAAGGTTATCCCTGCTCTTAAAATAGGTTACCCCATCCTCCTCCTATCACTTGCTTAGGGGACTTCGAGCTCACTTTAATGTCAAAGTGATTCGATTACCTCTCTAACACAACATATGGTCAATGACGTCATGCATGAATGGGGCTCTTGGTTCTAACAACCCCTATCTATGCTGTCATTCTCGTCCTTGTCAATGAAAGAGCAATATGCCTTTCAATTTTTCTACACTTTAGTCACATTTAACTTCATCACTTGTCAAACCTAATCAACTCAACTCAACTCTTTTTTTAGGCCACTCCCATAGCCTATTCACATAGTTTTTATGGACACCAATACACATGGAAACTATCAACCAGACACAATTTATGTTAAGCATAAACCAATACTTGCTGAAGCATAAATAGACCTCAATTCATTTTTAGCATACATCCATCACGACTATGGAAAATTGTTAGGAATGAAAGACCCCTCAACCAATGTTGCAGAATACACCATTTGGAAAAGGCTGTAACATCTTTTTCTCCTCATCATTTCGACACATGACCAAACCAATCATCGACCTCTTGTCCCATAACTCGAACTACATTAGTCTGAGGCCCTATGACTGGGGCTATGTAGGCAGCACTCAGATGACATGATGTCCTCTGAGGTTAGCTCGACCACCCTCATTTATTCATCTCTCTGATGGATAAACCTTCTCTTCTTTGACCATGACCTTGACCTCAACCAAGTCCAATCCATCCCTTTGACCCTTCCTCCCTTTTAGGGAGAACTACATTGGCTTGAGGCCCTTTGATAAGGGCTATGTAGGCAGCACTTAGTTTTCTGAGGATAGCTCGGCCATTCTTTCATTCATCCATTTGCTCATTCGTCTCTCTCAAGATGTTGACCTTTCATCTTCCATCATGACCAATCAACCAGCCCTGCCCATGTCAATGTCTTTTCTGACTCCTCATGGGGCACATTTGAGATCATCTATCTCGACCCGTCTCGACCAATGACCATTGGAGATCATGCCTATCTCCTCCGACCATGACCACTTCCAAGACAATGTTGCCTTGGTTGTTTTTGCATGTATGCTACCCCACGATTGGTTAGCAAATTGTTCACAGACCATATTTTTGTGACCTTCACAAGTATAGGATCACAAGCCGGTTGATCCACACTACTTGTGACATTTTCATGTTTCCAGGAGCACTTCCTGAGCCTGGGATACCTGGAACACGATGACCATTGGAGCTTCAGCTTAGATTGAATAACCTGATCAGTTAATGACTAAATGCTGGGGCTTGGTTATTTCAATTTTGGCACTCCTTGACCCTCATCCTGCAACAATTTGACCCGACCATCCCGTGAAGTGGTATACACACAATCATGACTATTGCAGCATTTTCAATCACCCTCTCTCTATCCATCTCTCTGTCAAATTGACACTCGATCTCAGGTTCCCTTCTCCCGACTCTTACTTTGAGGGGGGAACACCTCATCACATTCCTGGGGCAACCAACTCCTATTTTTGTCTTGCAGTTCGTTAAGAACAACCAACAAGACAAAAAGGGGCAAATGTAGACACTGAAAACGTGTCTGCACCTTGGTCATCTTCACCCTTAACCCCCTTGGTCTATGTCCTAACCCTCGTCCTGGTCCCCTCCTTTTTTTAAATTAAAATAAATAAACATTTTAATTTATTCCCCCTTTCCACCTCACCCATGCCACCTTGGATCCCCTCCTTGGATCCCCCCACCTCTCTCCTAGCTTTTATTGCCCAAATCTCCCCTTTATCCTTCCTCCCGCATCAATTTATGTCTTCCTCGACTATTTTCCCATGGCCCCTTGACCCGGCAGCATGCAAGAACAGATAGAGGCTATTTTAGCCTCTGTGCCCATTATGCCTTCGCCGACGTCGATCATTATTCGGCCGATGTCGATGGTTCTGCCGGTGTCGGCATCCTTCAAAATGTTTTCCTGCAACCATTCTCCCCCCCCATGAACATAACTTTTTGGATGCTTTGGCATTCATATTCTCCTTTCTCTCCACCTCGTACAATAATAGCAGCAAGTACAGGCACTCTACATCAGTCATTTCTTCTTGTAACAGGTCTTCCATAGCTCCAACAACAGGCTCCTCCATTCTTCAATCAACAAGCAGGAGGTAAGAAATTTCATTGTTTCATTTGATTTCATTTATCTATCCTATCCACTGTCTACCACTTGCCTTGTCCCTCCTTGAGAGGCTGAAAAGCCTTCTCAGACCCCTGTCTCAAGTCCATCTTCCTTTTACCCTGTCACCCTTTCAGTCCAGTCCCAAACAACATTCTCAGTCCCTCAGACCCAAGATAAGTCCCTCAGACCTCCAAGTAATCCCTCAGACCTCTAAATAGACCTCCCAGCAATCCCAAGAAGCCTTTGCACTTCTAGGACCAAGCTCTTGCTTGGTAGTCCACCCTTTTGTCATCTAAAATTTTTTGTGTTTAGTGTCTTTTCTCTTTCAGGTGTCATTCCTCCACAACCAAAGAGGAGTTCTCACAACATCTGAATTCTGGTGCACACGTCTACAATCTGGGTACATACAAACCCTCGTCCATTTTCTTTAAGTTTCTCATTTATCTATCCTTTGAATGTAGAAAGCGAATCTAGCGTAGAAACATACTCATTAATAGTTAAAATTTATAAGAATTTTTTCTCACAGTTTTTTTTCTTTTCCCACATTTTATATCACAATTGAAACATAAAAATTTTACTCGTTTCTCTTCTATTTATTGAGGATTAGATATGGTAGCCTAAGGGAATGAATGCATTGGATAAAAACAATCATTTTTGGCAGATAAAGACATCCTTTTAAGCATATCTATTTCATATACTCAACACATGCATACTATGGATTATAATATTCAAAGTATATTATATATGTTATAATCTAGGTGAATGCTATCCTTGAGGCCACCACATATTATATCACTCAGGTTGTCTTATGTGATGCCAACCATGTTTAGATAAAAAAAAAATTAAATGAAAAATATAATCAATGACTATCCTTGTTTTTCACAACTTTAATAACTTACTAATGTAGTTATTTATTACACTATTATGGTATTACATATGTAGTTCATGTTTTAATGTTGACCAAGTAATAGTAATACCCATATTATTCTTATTTTCAAAAATCCATTTATACCAAATGAAATTATATGGTTAAAAATCATAATAGTCCATGGTCATCTTTAAACAACACATGATCCAATTTAGGTAAACAAATTATCCATTTGGTTGATCCAAGTGACCAAATCCTTACTACTAAACTTGTGTGCTTCCATTTATCAGATCATGTTCCTTTCCCATATATTTGGGTTGTGATTATTATAGTTAAGATCCCCTAAATGATTGGAGTTAATATTATTTAGTTTTGGATTTATGTATGGATTTTAAAATTTCACTAAAATATTTTTTCATTTGAACATGCATATTGGACATCATATCTCACAATGAGGTCACTTCATAAGGTAACTTATCTAGATCATATTTTTTATACATGGTTATCATTTTGTTGTAAAGATGTGAGTATAATTTAAAACCACTAATGTAAAGGTATATGAATCTATCTAATCCTTGATAGGTTTTTTTAGTAGAATGGTTTTCCCTTTCCCATAGACTCAAGTGTGCACTATTATAATGCTCAAAATCTAGGGTTTCAGGTCCAAATAAAAAATGAAACATGGAATTATAACATTGCAATAATATTACTGAAACTAAACTAGTGACTACTAAAATTCGCAATGGTGTGAACAAAAATTATATATTTGTTTCTAAAAAAATACTAAATAAATATTACATTGGTTGAAAAATATTCACGTACCATATTTTTTTTTCAATTCTTCATCTCAAATAATAATCACTACACTATAAAAAACATGGTACATATTATTTCCCAAATAAAAACTCTAATACCAGTTATTATTAAATTAATTATATTATTCACATAAGTGGAATGTTGATGACAAATAAACTACAATATATCATATAAATAAGAGAATAATAATAATATCCACCACAATAGCTGATAAAAGAGACAAATAGATTATAAATTGATCCACATTGAATTGAAAAAATCCTTAGATTACAATATGAAAATAATTCAAAATATTATATCAAGGTAATTTCCAAGAACTTTTATATATACTCTACTCTAGCCATGGTTATTCCATACGCTGACTCTACTAGCAAATAAGAGCCTATATAAATGTGACAAGATAATGGCAATAGTTATGGAATTTACAAGTTGACCATATATATACCTAGACATGTTATAGGTTAATTATATAGCACATTCAATATTAAAAATATAAATTATTACTTTTTCTATTTTTAGCCTTTGTAACTTATTTATTGTCAAATAACAGGTCATTTTCAATGATGTTTTTTGAGGTTGCCTTGTTTTATGGGAGGATTTTACAAATTTGATGATTTTATTCATATAATATTAGGCCTACATGTTATTTTATGTAGACAACCATAAACATTGAAAATTAAAGTAGTTTGGTACTAGTTCTATAAATTATAGGATAAATTTTGCTAAGAGTACCACTGACCAAGATAGACTCAACTTTAAAAAATGGATGTAAGCATAAGTTGTTGTTATTTTGATAGAATTAATTATATATCTAATTTATTATCATATGGATATCCAAAATTCATTTATATTTTAAGTTTTGTCTTGAAACATTTAATAGGAATGTTAATTAAATTTAACATTTCCTTTTTATGTTTTGAAATCAGAGCATTTGTTCCATATAAATAAGATGATAAATGAAATTATATTTGTTTCTAAATAAACTTATCTATATGTTATAGAATTTTATATATTTTACTTTTTAAATTTAGTTTAGAATTTATGGTAATCAATAGTAGATTTTGAAAGATTTCCAAGCATGGATAAGAGGATTTTCTTGGAAACATTTTATGTGGTACAATAAAAATTCTAAACTTTCACTAAATTATTTAATAGTATGATGTTATAGCATACATTGGTATATTATTTGTTTTAAGGAAGATAATCCAAACAAAAATTGAGAATTAAATATATTGTGCTAAATAGATCGATTAGATGTTATTGGAAGGCCTTCACAATCATTGACCCATACATGTAAATAGCTTTATAAAAATGAAACTTATTTCTCTAATAAAAATTGACTATAAATACTAAAAAAGTATATTAAAACTATAATTTATTTCCCTTCCAATTGTTTCATTTATTTTACAAGTATGAAAGGACTTGAATGACTTGTTGATGCATTAATTTTGAATGTTGTAATACCCATTAGTGAAAATAATCAAAATGTATAAATATTTGGAATTTATTGCCAATTCAATAAAAAAATTATTTTTTTGATAACATATGATCTAAGTATACCATAAGTATACTAAATATTAATTTTAAATTAAAGCACTGTGGCACATTGATTGTATGAGCACATAATAATATCAACTGCAATAATTAAATATACAAAAAACATCCGAAGTGGATGGCCCAACATAATGGATTTTGTATATTTTGTATATTTATTGATTTAGTTATGTAAATGATGTTTTCATTTCCTTCAAGGTATATAAAATTTTAGTATCATTCTTGTTTATAAGTTTATCAAAGTCATGATGCCTAACACCATTATATAGCTAAATTGAACATCATTTATGGGATATAGTAGTGATAAAAGCTAACATTTATCAAATTATTTAATTTTTTAATGAATAATGTCTTTGTTTAAAACTTCAACTTCTGAAAATAATTAATTTTTAAAAGTTTAATAAAAATAAGCCAATGATGTTAATAAAACTACATGAATTCCTAGTTTTTAAATTATTTTTTAGTAGAAGAACCATTCTATAGAATAATGATCTAGAATGTTTTTTAAAAAACAAGCTTTCTCCAATATAAAAATGGATTATAACTATATTAATTTTAAGGTTATTGTGTCAAAATTGGGGAAGGTAGAATCAATGTTTTGAACATATTTTTACCACTTCTCACCATGCTTATATTTGTGATTTAGCCAATTTATTACAATTTATATAAGTGGCAGAGGATGAAATGAAAGAGGTTGATTCATGTACATAATTTCACTAATGTCTACTCCAAATCAGCTTAGATAATTTTTTTTAATGATGTAAAAATAATTACAAAAAACTTTAGATTTATGTTATCTCTCATGTTAACATGGCTCACAATATTTTGAAATAACATAAATATTCATCTAAAATCAATATTATTTAACTAATAAGGATAGTTTGATTTGACAAGTACATTCTAGGTTATGATCATGGCCTTATTATTAGTATCTCAAGAGATAACTTTCCTCAATGTATTATAAGGTTAAAATAGTCCTCACTATTGCATTAGAACATCTTAAAAACTAGGAAACATCTATATTTTTTATTTTAATAGACATTAATAAGAAATAATTAAACCAAGGTCTATGAAAATATGTTTTTATCATAAATTTGAGACAATTAATATATCAAAATAGTTAAATATAATGTCATCACTAGTCTATGTGGTCTCCCTTAACCTATAACATTATATATAGTCACCCAATTCTCAATCACTCACACACACTCACACTCACTCACTCTCTCTCTCACACACACACACACACCCACACACACACACACACACACAAACCCTTATAATCTAATGCTCCTTCATGGGGTGATATAAATTTGATACACACCTAGTTATCTATAAATATTATGTGAATATATATATATATATATATATATATATATATATATATATATATATATATATATATATATATATATATATATATATATATATATATATATATATATATATATAAACTGATAATATAACTTTGTATGATTAAACATAGATTAATAAGTTAAATTTATTTTAATGTCTTGATCTTTTTTTAATCACACAAAGTTATATAATCATATATTATTTATAGATAACAAGGTGTATATCAAATTTATAGCACTCCACAAAATATTATTAGATGTAAAGGGGAGAAATAAGAGTGGGGAATGCATTCCTAATCAGATAAATAATTAAATATTATGTTTTAAGTATCCTTTAAATAATGTGAAAACATTAATGTAAGTTACATAATAGGGGGATAACACGTTCCTAACAAATAATCAAATCTTAATTTTTAATTCTCATTTAAGTAATGTGACAAAATTAATATTAGTTACACAACTACATCCTATCTCAAAACTACTCTCAAATTTAGTTTGATCTACCATAGGTAACAACTCCATATTATTAAGCACAATTTATAAATAATTATGTATTTCAACCCACAAATTACTAAAAAGGTAATTTTTTCAAAGGAATCACTACACGAGATATTATAGTGGGACATGTGCCACATGGTAAAATCATATGATATTACCCCTCATATTCATTCAATGGTCTTATATTTTAAATATCAACTACATACATCATGGATTTTTTACATAGAATAGTAATGTGTGGAAAATGGTTATCAAATAATTAGTTGGAATATATAAATAACATTTACCCCAAGGGAATAAGTAACACTATAAAAAATAATATACATTATCATGGGTACATAATATGGTGTGGTTTGACATCAACCCTTGGTGTAACATCATGGAAATTGCTATCTGATCCATCAAAGATGGATGATATATGTGGTTCTAGGATGATGAAGACTACACAAACCACCTGCATTAAATTTTTGTGAAATCCCCAAACACATTATGAGCTCTAAGAAACACACCTATTGATGGTTCTAAAACAATGCACATTACAGACTAATTATAAACCTATCTCATAACACAAGTTTAAATTATAAATTTTCCAATATATATTCAATAGAATAAATATTTCAAAATATATTTCTTAAACATAGAAATGCAATCTTCTAATAAGGTATATATTTCCTCCATTTCTTCATCTAAACATTTAATGAACTATGTCTCATTAATTAAAATATCATGTTATTATTTTCTAATGAGATGATTATGACATATGGCCTATTTATAATAGTTTTGGCATAATAAATGACTAAATCACAAAATGTAAACCCCTGTAGCACATAACTATCTATGCCTCTCATGGAAAATATATGGGAGAGGAGTATCTCATTTACATAGTGCTTGGATAGAGATTGTAGATATTGTTAGATATTTAAACCTTTTTCTAATAAACTACATAAGATTTTCTACATTTATGGTTATCCTTAGAATTTTACCTTCTTCCTTTCACCAAATAAAGACAAAGAGAGTCATGGAACCCTACCAAAATCAAATTGAGTCTCATGATGCCTTCATCCACCCTTGAAATTTTAAAATAATCAATCAAATATGAGACCACCTTGATTTGATATAATTGGCATTGAGATAACCACAAAATGTTTTTTTTGTGAATTACTAACAAAGTACATAATAAAAATACGTGTAGAGTCCACTATATGATATTCCATACATGATACAGTCATCATAGCTATAAAACAAGTGAGTAGACAACCCATAAACATATTGGGTCAATTATATACATATTAAAAGATGACCATTTCTAGAGGATTCCATAGATAAAGGGGTTTCTAAAAGGATGAAACACTATTCAATGGGTATTAGTGTGCAGTCCACACAAATAAACTTTAAATCTTTAAAAGGTAGATGATTTATGTATCGAACCACCTAGGGATCCTCATCCCAATATAAGAATCTAATAATCCTATATGGTCATGACTTGGAAAACCAAGAGGCTAAGTGATTGTTCTTGTCTTAGTTATCTTTAAACAAGGTTAATGACTAGTTTAGTTCAATAGATAAGGTTAAGACCACAAGTCTAAGATTTAGCATAGTATAAAATTATCTTGAT
>JARHVA010004646.1:1395000-1400000 GCA_037957365.1 Torreya grandis | reverse complement strand
ATATACTTCAATATTTAACAACAAAAGAGTTTTCTATACTCTACAAACCATAGATTTATAGTGTTAGCTCATACAAAACAAAAATATTCAATAATTGTCATCTTAGTCACGAATTCATGACCATAATATTTAATATTAAAAAAATTTTAAGTAAAACCTTCCTCTCATTATAAGAAATTATTAAGACATAAATCTGTAATTTCATAATAGTAGTTGCCTAAAAAGTAGTCCAATAATTTTTTGGATATAAGAAGATGTCTTCCACAACATTTTTAAGTTGTGTGTGTGTGTGTGTGTGTGTGTGTGTGTGTGTGTGTGTGTGTGTGTGTGTGTGTGTGTGTGTGTGTGTGTGTGTGTGTGTGTGTGTGTGTGTGTGTGTGTGTGTGTGTGTGTGTGTGTGTGTGCGCGCGCGTGTGTGCGTGTACGTGTGCGCGTGTGTGCACATGTGCATGCACACATGCGTGTGTGTGCTCATAAATTTATATCATTTATATATAATTCTAAACAATACAACATTTATATAGGTACGTGGCATTTCCACCACTTAAAGTATGCTTTCTGCATAATTTATTCTATTCAATATAGAAGGAAAATAAAAAACAATAACTATACCACTATGTTTTCCACAATAAGGTGTTGTGTATGTATATCTTCTTGGTAACATTCATCATAAAATGTCAATAAGAATATATATATATATATATATATATATATATATATATATATATATCCATGGTTACTTTTATTTCACTATACATCATTCATGGGTTAGTACAAAATCCCACACCAACCACACCAAACATAAAAAAATCCATACCATGATTTCACATGCAACCTCAAGTTCTCATCATGTTCTCCATAAATTATGAGCTCACATGATGGTTATAGGGATTACAATCCCACCATCTTACTACACTTACCTCTTGGTAGCATTACAAAGTACATAAAATTAAAAATCCACCTGATCATGACTTTACATTGTTCCTCTTGAGTATAAAATCGACATACATTCTATCCATGCTTAACAAATCATAAATATTCATTTAATAATAATAATTTCAAGTATATACAAACAATACCTTATACATATCATGATTGTACTTACTATTCAACACATGCCTTAAATCATAACATTCATTTTAGAACATTATTTTTAGGTAATTCAATCATTACCTCATTCATATCCCGCTTGACTTTACAAGTCAATATGTGCTTATATTTCAACAAGTTTAATCTTGATGATTTTTTATAAAAGTCTAATTTGTAGAACTAAATAGTGCTTCATAAGGATACATAAATAAGTTTCACAAGGTTGTATTTACAATAATCATAAAGATGTGGTTAAAATAAAAATCAATCCAAGAGGTGATAATTATACATGAAGGTCCCATGGCCATCTTGTGGCCCTCATGATGCACAACTCAAATGAATCAGGTGGATACTTAATGCAAAGGGGAGAAGTGGGTTTTACAACTACATGAGAAACCACTCCCTAGCCTGTACCCAATATAATCATCATGGATATAGTTTTTTATTCACCTTAAACCTCATAATTGCATCAAAGTCCAACTCAAGAGTAGTGATGCAAGATCACACTAAATAATACATTCACTATACCTTGGCAAATTTTTAGTTAATAGAAGATGATTTTGGAAAGGGAAACTACACTAAAAATGGTTTATGATCACATTACATCTTCAAATAATAAATATAAAAATATTGATATCAGGGAGAATTTTTTTAAATTCACAAGTTAACTACATTCACATAAAATATATAAGTTACAAGTTTACATGATTAATATAATTATAAAAATGTAGAATGTTTACACATATATAATAGTTTACATGCACTGAAGGAAACAAAATGTTATGAAACACATGTAGATCCAAAGGTTTGGTAAATTATTCCAAGGTATTATCATATCACACCACTTAAATACAATCGTAAGTGAATCACAAGGGTTCATGGTCCTCATCAGTCTACTTGATGTCCAAATTTCATACAAGATGACATCAAATATCCAACATATAACATGATGCTCATTTTTAGGGATCTCAATTTCATCAACACCTTCTTTCAAAGAAGGGTGTGTTTCAACATAGCCCATAAATTTGTATCCATGAGTCTCAAAAAGTTACCAATTTTTTTTTCTCCTAATGGATTATATGGATCAAACTACTTGTTAATAATGAGATATCCTCAAAACCTTATCACTCACCTAAGCAAGTAAGTCATATTCACCCACTAGGCCATCTAGGCTTAAGTTACATCTTTATACCTCCAAATAGTATTATACCTCATTATCATAAGATTGCTCACTCATGGAAGATATCAGTGATCACCAAGCATGGATTCATGATTTCAACAACAAGTTCTATCTCTATCCTTTCAATTGACTTTTTTCAGCAAGTCAAAGGTTGACTAGCAATGCTTATTTCAATGCAACATAATGTTAGAAAAGGATGAACTTATCCTAGGATCTAGGTGAATATCATATCATCATCATGAAAATTATAGTTCCCATAACCATAAATATAGATTCAATCACAAAAGATATCCTCATGGATGTAAAATATATATCCATAATCATCATAACATCCTCATGGATACCAAAACTCAACCCAAAATCAAATAATCATCCTCATGGGTGTAAAACATAACCAATGACATTATAGCCTCCTTATGGTATTAAAACATACCCATGATCAAAATAGTAGTATCATAGAATCCAAAATATCCACACACTTAATATCTTCTAGCTTTATAGAGAGATTGAACCACAGGCTTCCTCATTCAAATCAAAGGATGCCAATTTTTCATAAAAAACAATCCTAAAATTACATGAAATACATATATTTTAGAACATTAGTATTATGAAGTATAATACTTATGTACTTCTCGGCTATAATGGTTTTAATAAACCAACCATATCAAACTTTTCAACCTAAAACCCTACCCAAATTTAGCTTATAAGTCCATTACTTGGAACAAAAAATGTTCTGTAAGTATTAGACACAGTAATTAACAATTTCTTTAATTTTTTTCAACTAATAATGTGTAGTAACACATAATCTATGTAATAACATACGTTTGATTACCCTAGTCATCAATTAATTATAGCTATATAAAATTCTTAGTTTATCCATAACAAGTGATAATAAAATGAGCAAAAGA
This sequence comes from Torreya grandis, assembly GCA_037957365.1. Classification (NCBI taxonomy): domain Eukaryota; kingdom Viridiplantae; phylum Streptophyta; class Pinopsida; order Cupressales; family Taxaceae; genus Torreya; species Torreya grandis. Next base: position 1,396,823 of record JARHVA010004646.1, on the reverse strand, counting down.
AGTAAGGAGCATCCCCTAAATGTTCTACCAAGCCATAAAGGATCTAACCATGCCTCACAAGCATCTATGTGTGCTTCAAAACTCAACATGGAATAATTCAATCAACTAGACTGATATACAAAGATATGAACAAAATAGTTGCACACACACAAAAACTCAATAATACCTTTACCAAGGTCTACATCTCCCAAGGTAGACTTGCCTTGAAACAACTTTGCTCAACAAATATTGACTTAAACCCATGGAAACATTATTACTCCACTTATAACCATTCATCTAAAAGTGGCATGTTAGTTTCTTAATTTTAGCATTTAAACTCTTTTCAACAATGTAAACCAAATATTCAATTTACTAAATAATTAGTTACAATATTCTTACCTATGAGGCTAGTAATGTTTATCACTACCATTGATTCTTTATATCTCTTGAAAGGCTCAAGACATTCCCTTAACAAGTGAAGAGTGCAAACATGACTAATTTTCCCAAGTAAATTAGCTCCTCTTACGCAATCTATCCCTCCAAGTTTGAGTTAGACCCTTGGTATTCCCTGGGTCATAGTGTTTCAAGTACCTAGTGATGGTTTACCAACATAACCCATCAATATATATCAAACACTATTTACCTTTATTCTAAGAGTAAAGCCTTTAGCACTTATCTCCCATTGACTGGCCCATAAAAATCAATAGTTGATAAATGAGGCTTTATCAAATGTAACTGAAATTGGGACGAGTCAACCCAACTAAGGTGAAGGTAGACATCAATGGCCATCAAAGAAAACTAGACTTCCAACATTCTATTGTTATACAATAACATCATCTCATTTAAATTAGCTATCATACCTTGCAGGCTAATATACTAATGTGTACACACATTCATGCATTAGCTATATCATCAAAAAAATTTACCTATGTAAGTAGACAGTGGAAACTTCTTGAGATTCATTTCAACTACAATCAACACCTTCTCATGTAGTCTATGTCAATTTGCCTAACTAATTCTAGATTGGGTCAAACCTCAAGGGAACATTCTTGGGATTATTCAATTCATGATCATGCTTTCTAATCATCCCTTGAATGGCTTCTCAAGATGTTAAAGCTTCATTTAGGAATCCTTCTTGATTATGAGGCCACCCATGACTCATACTTACTCAACACAAGCACCATCGAGTCTCAATTTATCCTTGATTTGTGAATCATAGGATAACCTTTTAGGCATATTACCATTTCTAAACCTCACTTGGTGTAGCAATTGGTAGTAACCCAATAACAAGTACCATTTAATTAAATTATACAACATATTAACATTAATTTTAGATTTCAAAGAGTTTGAAAAAAATATTCTAAAAATTATTCAAAGCACAAGCTCTAATACCAGATGAAGCAACCCCCTAAAAACATTTCAAGAATTACTAACAAAGTACACAACAAAACTACATGTAGAGCCCACTACATGATCTACCATGCACAATGTAGTCATAACTATTTTTCACTAGGTGAGTAGATAACCCATAAATGGATTGGTTAAATTAGATACTTATGGAAGGATGACCGTTGCTAGAGGATTCCATAGATAAAGGGGTTGCCTAAAGGATGATACACTGTTTGAGGGGTATTAGTGTGTGGTCCACACTAATAACCTTCAAACCTTTATAAGGCACTCAATTTCTTCATCAGACCACCTAAGGATCCTCATCCCAATATAAGGATCTAATAATCCTATATGGTCATGACTTGACAAATGAAGAGGCTAAGTGATTGTTCATGTCTCAGGTATCCTTATACAAGGTTAATAACATGTTTAGTTAAATAGATAAGGTTAAGACC
>JARHVA010004646.1:1360000-1392500 GCA_037957365.1 Torreya grandis | reverse complement strand
CCAACTTTATCATCCTAAAACCTGTCATGCGTTAACAATGGAGAACACAACACTTGAACAAGTGATAAAGGTAATCAGGTAATAAATTTCACAAAAGGAGGGCCAACTTGTATAAAAGTCCTTGTACTAAAAAGGGTAAAAATAATTATGTCAGCATAAATTTGGAAATGTGACTTTCCTTTCTAGTGAACATTCTAAAAATTAAATTCCATTTTAATAAATAAAGTTCAACGAGAACAAATCAATCAGATGATCTTAATCCCACATAAAATAATTTTAGGCATACCATAATGCTTACTTACTACTATAACTATCCCTTTTACAAAAGAGTAATCATCAATTAACTATTATATGAAATTTCATAGCACACACAGTAATGTATACCCAAGTAGTTTCTATGAGATGAGATCCATAATGCACATAACAAATTATTTACTAATCTATAACCAATAAGATTACTCTAACTCTCATCTAATCATGAATATTTTTTTATATTCAAAAAATTCAATCTCTCACAAGTGAGTGCAACCATCTAAGGTAAAATAACATAGTTCAATGTATATGGAAACTAATTACCTTTTGCTTAACATAAATTTTTTAAGCATTTCCATCCATTGTTGAAGGAAAGGTAATGTCAAAGGTAAGACATTTGAGTAAGATTAAAATCAATGGTACCACTTGTCATCTCAAGAACAACCTCTCACAATGATCTTCACTCAAAATTAAATTTGAGTATAAGCATTACTAATAAGAATAAAATAAATACAACTTCAAATTTTCCTTACATAATCAATTGTGTTTTACAATATATAAGCAAAAAAACTAAGTAGTTATACACTAGTTTTCCTCTTTTATCCCTTATGTACTATTGACTCTTCTAAATGTACCATAGGTGCTTTTAGTGTTCAGAACACACTACTCATTTTAGAATTCCAAGAATTTAGAGTGTGAGTTGCAAGTATTTGGCAATTAGGATGCCTATGGTGAAATAGAAGTAGAACAAAGTATATTGTTCCACAATATTATATTATTTGGTGGTTGGGATCCACCTTGGTTCATCCCTTGCCACTCTTGATAATCCTTAGTTAGAGGCTAATGTTATTCTAAACTAAATGGATATTAACAGTAAAATCTAAGCTATAGTGAATATCTTTCCTAAAAAAGGGAAATGAGGAGAGGGTAAGGCATAAAGGAAACAAGTGCGATCGTAAGTCTTTACCTCAAACATTATGACAAAGTTTCAGTTCCATAAATATATATTAAAACAATTTATAATGTAAAATATATAATGCTCAATTTTCATTACAATCCAAGCTAATTTTTGAGGATTAATCGAATTTACAAGAATCAAGTGTACTTTTAATATTTTGTCACTACATCTAAATAGATAATGCACATCTTTGATGTAGAAAAAATTAAAGTGAATCAACTCAAGATCTTTTCAACTAACATATAATAGCAAATGTTATCAACCCTATAAATGAGAATATGTAGTCTAAGAATTAAAGAAGCCATTCAAATTCAATAACTAAACAAACAATTGAGAGAAAAGCTAACAACTATCAACACAACAAGATGGATAATATTTGCATAATTCCTTAGATATATTAACTGGTCCAAGTATATATTTTTTTCTCAAAAATCTCTCTCTTTACATAATGGTAACATTGCCTATCTATAGAAAACATAGGTGGTGTACCGGTCAGTTCTCAAGATACATATGCTTACATTAAGGATAATTATCCTTGTATGACAATTCTATTATTCATAGGACCTATTTTGGACAGACCTATAAATATATATGATAAAAAATAACATATATTTATATAATAAAATAATCCATTTTAAAAAAAATTATGAAGAATTAAAATGTATAGAATCTTCTATTAGATTGGTGGTGGGCCTCCTGGCTATCTTTGCTATAGGATGTTCTTAGACTTATTATGTTTTTTATTGATCATCTCAAGATCTATTTCAAGCTTCATCAAACATCCCTCTTCTTTAGTTTATCAAATTCTTTGTCATTTCTCAATATGGCTTCCTTGATGCTTTAAGCCTCTATTATTCACTCACTTGAATTGAAGATAAGATCCATTATCCTGTGGTTCTCATCGCTGGATTGTTCATGGATTCTCCCTCTTATCTCCTAGATGGTGGTAGTGTCTCTTTGTTTGAACTCTTCATAATCGATCAAACCTATAGCAATGGGTTGTGAAGGCTATATCAACATTGTTCCCAAGAGTTTCTTAATCTTGTTGATCAAATATTCATCTTTCTTTATTATTTCACTAACATTTTCATGCCATGTGCTTAAATCATGCACCTTGTCAACAATAATGCTTAGGATTGCACTTAAGTGTCCTAGACTAATAGCCCTAAAGTCTAAGATTTGTCACTTTACTTGTACATTGATGATCTCAACAATTTAGTCTTTTAAAGCCTATCACTAGATGACCAAGGCCTTAACTACTTGAGCTTATTGAATTAAGGCATAATCTCTAAGATTCATATCCTTTAAGGCTTCAAATATGCTAAAGGACTCATTCAACAACCTGATCATATCCTCAAGCATAGAGAGGATGGCCTATGCTTCCAAGTTCTATTTTTCTATCATTAACTTGGTAATCTCTTACCTTAATCCCTTGATTCCAGCCATTTCTTATGTTTATTGGGCTTTAACTAGGATCTCCACATCCTATTTATGGATGGGATTCTCTCCCAATTCTTGTCTTTCTACTGGATTTAGGCCCATGAAAGGTTTGAACTTTATAAAGGTGAACTCTTATATACCCACCACAACTTTCCTTTTGGTGATCTTCTCTAAGCTTATGGTGTTTGGATTGAATTAGACTTAGTGGTGGACACAATTAGCTTGGTGGCTTCTAAGATTTCAACTTTGGTGCTACTGGACTCTCTTGGAGCATCCATTCTCTTACCACTAACTTCTTTTGCCTCCATTATTCTCATTTCCTCTTGTTTCTTCATCATCTCTCTAGTTTAGTAGCCACATAGTGGAGACCAACCAGTTCATTACTACCAGATCCTTATATCTGATGTTGATTATTTTAATTCTTATTTTGTTCTAAGTAAGGGGCTATATCTCATTGATGGTGAAGAAAATAACATACTAGTTCTTACACCCATTATTCAATTCTATAGTGTCTAATTTTGTATCCCTAAAAGCTCTACCCAAATGGTTTGTAGATAGCCAGAGTTCAACCTCTTCTCACCATTATTGTTTGCCCATTTCTATTATTTCTTAAACCTTTGAAACTGCTTAGCACTAATTTGACTTAAAACTTTGGATATTATTTTTGCATTCAAATATGATTAATAATCTTCAATTGTGGTTTGACCACTCACAATTTCCATTTTTATGCAAGTTTTAGGTTTTTGGGAGCTTTAATGGTATAAGTGACTAGGGATTTAGGCTCTTTCATGTCTCAAGATCTAATTAAGACTTGATTTTATACTTTTCCATTTCTAGGTGGACAAAATCCAAGTTCTACCATCTTTTTCCTACATGGATCCTATGTATCCTCCATTCAGCTTCTTTTCATGCCAATTTTCATACTTGTTCGAGGGATAACTAATCATTGGTCTTTAAATTTACTTTTTCCTTTGAACTATTAGTTCAAGATCCATAGCTCCAGTGTGAACCATTGATTCTAATCCTAGTCCTTTTATCTCATTAGTTGTTATAAGTATTAAATCCTAAAATTATGCCACCTTATATGTTTTTGTATTATTGATCCCTAATCCTCAATATTTCTCCACACGTCAAGATTTTTTTCCCCCAAGATCTACTCAAGCATTTTTCACCATTAGATCAAATTGGTATGATCATGTAAGGGCTATTGTATCCTGCAAGATACACAATATTTAAGTTAGTTTGAGGGTCTAACTAAAGACCTAGGTTAAACAAACTACTCTAAGTTTACTCAAAAGATAAATGCAAGGCCCATTAAAACACTTAAAACATGCCCCCTAACTAGGCAAAAATGTTGGATTAACTTAAATTTTACGGTCTCTCTATCATCATAAACATCTTCATAGGCATCAAATGACATGATCGTGAATGTCAAATTGAAATCTATAAAGTTTATATGGTATAATGTGAGAGTGTCATGTGGTTCCATCATGAAAATTCATAGGATAAATGACTTAATGCACTTCATTAGATTGAAAGAGTGATGACTATTAGATTGGGATTTGAGTCTTTGCACGTGATTGGCTATGTGAATTAAGCAGGACCCTTATTAACATATTTTGGTGGGAGCAGTTGCAACTTGGAATATTCATAGGGATTTGACATTTCAACCCTCATCTCACACCATTGGATTGGACCCCATGATGAAGTGTACATCATTGGATCTTCCTTTATTATGCATCATCATATTGAGTTGCACATTCGAGTGTGGTTTGTTAGATCCTACAAGATGTAATAAGTTTAAGTTAGGACCCATGGTAAAAAGACTTAGGCTAATATTTTATTATAAGGCCCCATTCATATTAATAAATATGAAGGGGGTCTTAGGATAAATACTTATGCTAAATTTTAATTAAAAGGGCTTGTTTTAGGAAATTAAAAGTGGGCCTTGTTAAGGTACTTCACGGGGTGATTAGGATAAGTGAAGATATTTTAAAAAATATACAAGGACTTAGTATTAATTTTATATTAAGGTTTAGTAGCATTAATAAAGATGACTACGTCCTAATATAAAATTAAGCTTAGGTATAAAATATTATTTTAAACATCCTCACCAAAATAATCTTGCCAAAATTTGAATTCAAAACTTGAGGGTTTCAAACCTAGGGTTTTAAACTCAAGTCTTTTTTGAAAAAAGGGACAAAGGTCAAGACTTAGAAAACCAACTACTGGCAGAACTTTAGTGAATCATTTGCCTAGTAAAAAATAGTATTTTCCATGAAAATTTAATTTCTTACAAAACAAGGTGAAATGTTAGAAGCATTTAGCACAATAGAATTTAAATAAAAAATGCCACCTTATCATAATGGATGATTTTCAAATTATATTAAAATATAGGTGCATAGCCAAATTAACAATAAAAATGTCTAAGACATCTCAAGGGCCCCAATTTTAAGAATTAGGGGCATGTTAGCCCACAAAATATTGAATCTTAGGGGAAACATATCCAATTGTTAGAACCCAATGATTCTAATTTAGGTTAATAATTAGGTCCTTTATCATATTGGATCCATATCATTATTCAAGGTCTAATCATGGTTGAAACAAGCTTTGTACCTAAAAACTTAAGTTTAAACTTGCTAGGATATAGTAATGGTGTGTGTGTGTGTGTTTTGATTCCACTTATTATTTGCCATGGGATTTAGGGAGCAACTTCTAGGTTTCATGTCTTTAATCATTTAAACTAGCTAGTAGCTTATTTTAGGCATGCATGGGGGGTTGTTATTTTAGTCTAGGAAGGCTTAGGAATTTCTATACTACCAGATAGGCATCCATATCCCTAATATAAATGCCTTTATCTCTACTCAAGGCCTTGTTCCACTACCATCTAGGTATCTATAGCCTCGATGGAGATTACCCAAATCACTTATTCTTGAAAAGCTTTAGACTTTACATTGAATTCTTATTTTTGTTTGTGTTTTGACATATATTTAATTCTTTTAGTATGGTTGGGAACGAAGGTATGCAGGTTTAAGGATTGTAATCTAGTGTTCGATTTCAAAAATTCACCTATGGATATAACCATTATCCCACACAAAGATGTCTTGTTAAGCACAAACATGGTTTTATCCTAATACATTAAACTAAATTTTAGAAGTGAAACTCTTCTTAAAACCACATTCAAATCCAAATAACATTTAGGTCTATATATAACAAGGGATATCTTAATTTTACTCTACCATTTTCCTCATGTTATATCACCTAGTTCATATTTTAGGTATGTGGCCATCATATGCATGGGGTTCATACCCTAATTAGTGAATCTTTGAAATTTCAAGAAGACAAAATATTTTGAGCACCAGACTTATATAGGAAGACCAAAAGAGCCAAGGAAAAATTAGAAATAAAAAAGCATAACAAAAGCAAGCCAACAATAGGAAACAACCAAAGATAATAAAAGTAAACAAATATATACAAGCAGAACAAGAAAGAGAAGCAACAAAGAAAACTAATTAGCATACCTACTCTAACTTATACAGTCTTATAGATTTTATTCCATGAATACCCCTAGTGGATCTACATCAAATTAATGCTTGAGATATTTCACATTGGTGGGCAAGGTGAACTTTTCTCCTTGAAGGTCTTTCAGCTTGAAAGTATTATTACCAAGTGTGTTAACAATTTGATATGGGCCAATTCATAGAGGTATGATTTTTCCATGCTTGCCTTTGGGTTCATATGCCTTGTCTCAAAGGAGGACTAGGTCTCCCTATTTGAATAAATTCAATTTTGAACTTTTATCAAACCATATTTTGACTATGGTTTGATATTTTTTGAATTTATCAAATACTTCCTCCTTTGCATCTTCCACTTGAATGATATCTAACAACCTAGAATTTACAAGCTTTTGACTTTCCTCCATATATTATAGCATAAATTTGAATGTGCGTAGCTTGAGGGTGATAGGAAAGATAGGTTCCTAGCCATACACCAATAATAATGGTGATGCTTTTAAATCTTTTTTGATTCTAATCCTATGTACCCATAAAACATACTTAAGGAGCTTGTGCCAAGACCTAGGTTTGTCATCAGCTAATTTTTTAATTTCCTTGATCAGATTCTTGTTAGTGGATTCAAAAACTCCATTCCCCTAAGTGTAGTGGTTTGAATAAAACTTTAGAGAAATTCTATTTTCATAAACCCATTTAATCATCTCTATGGACATAAAGGCTGATCTATTATCACACACCAAAGAGATTGGGGTTCCAAATCTTGTACAAATGTTTTCATATAGGAAGTTGCTCACTTCCTCTATCCTACATTATTTGGTGGCTATAGCCTTAGTCCAATATGTGCAATAGTTTGTAGTAGTTAGGACATATTTGTGGCCTCCAAAAGAATTGGGGTTAATTACTCCAATGAATTCTAATTCCCATTATGCAAAGGGCTTGTCAATAGTCACTGGTTGTGAAGGCATGGTTGCCTTTGGTTCTTTGGTGCTAAAGATTTGACAAGAATGGAATTCCCTCACATGCTTGTGAGCATCCTTGAAAATTGTAGGCCAATAGTAACCATCCTTGAGGATTTTTTTGGGATTTTATTCTTCTTGATGGATGTCTACTACCCAAAATTTCATCAAAAGTACTCATGATTTGAGAAGCTTCTTCTTTGGACACACACCTTAAATAGACTCTTTTAACATTTTTTCTACATAATACTCTATCTTTAATTTGATAGTGAGAATATTTGAGTCTTAGGTCCTTATTTTTTTTCCTTCGTAATCCCTAAAGGACAAATACCATTAATCAATAAGTGGATCAATGAATCATACCACTCATTGGGTTGGAAGTTTTGATGTTCAACCTGTAGGATATGTAGCTTAGGACTAGTGTTGGTAATCATTTGGACAAGGCCTTGACACCTTACCAATTTAACATTTTTCATCTCTATATCATACTCTTATAGAATTTATATCCAATTGTCTCTATGCTCACCCATTTCATTTTGACATGGAATGAGCTTTATGGCTGGTGTAGACACTATAATTATGTGACACACTTGCATGAATCCCTGTGTCAAAACCCACCTTGATCCCCTTTTAATAATTAACCTTCCTAACCCATGTTTTGACATCAAAATATTTAATTAAGTTAATTAAAACCCACTTATGCCACCTCACCTGGCCACCTAATCCTAAGACTAATTCTTACCCTCTAAGTCACCTTGAGACTTAGTCACCTAATCATAACTACCTATGAATTATTCTCACCCTTAACATAAATTCCTAACTAACTACATTCCTCATAACCTTGTATTTTTACCATTTTCTAACAGACACCACACTTGGAAAGAGAAGAAATAGAGAGTAGGCTAAAAATAGCCCTTTTACATATTCTCATGCCGCTAACATCAGTCAACCCTCGATTAATGTCTATGGTATCACCGACATTGATTACTTAAGCAAAATTCCAAGTTGGTATTTGGGTTACAAAAATCAAGAATTCATACACACGCTTTTTGGCAATCAGAGCATCCTATATTCACTTTCGACATCTAGAATTACTGTTACTCTACACAAATTGATCTAGATTAGGAATTGATACACTACACAAAGATTGAACTCTTGAAGACTAGAAATACATGTTTTTCTTGTCTATTCACCCATCAGTTCACCAAGCCTCATCAAAATCATCTATCCAATAGTCACAATTTACCCATTTCACCAACTAAGTATATCTCAATGTTTTGTAAGTCTTTAATTAGTAATTCTATAATTACTTTACATTATATTGTTTACTATCTCATGAACCCTAAATACTTTTGTGGAAGAGTTTTAAATATCCACACCCACTTTTCTTTGCCCCAGCATACCAACCCTCTGTCCAAACTCACTTGAGTCTTACCCACCTCCTTATAACTCTTCCCAACCTCACAACTTGACCATACTCACATTCTCCCTCTTGAAAAATCCTTCTTTAATACATTATAATACTACTACCCCAACTAACATTGGTGACCCCAAACTGATATTAGTGACCTCAATCGACATCAGTGACCCCAATCGACATCAGTCCTTTAACCTATGTTAGCTACTATGTTTTTGAACTAGAAACCTAAAATTCACCTAACAACCTTCTAAAAACATAAACCTAACTTATCTTCCTACACTATTATCTTCTATTACACTTAGACCTACAACATAGTAAATAGAACTCTCTCTCTCTCTCTCTCTCTCTCTCTCTCTCTCTCTCTCTCTCTCTCTCTCTCTCTCTCTCTCTCTCTCTCTCTCTCTCTCTCTCTCTCTCTCTCTCTCTCTCTACATTTACTTTAAACTTTGTTTTAAAATAGTGGAATGTCATCCCAAAGAAGTTTCACACTTCTTGGAATAAGCATGTAGCTTTGAAGTTCACACATATATTCACTAAAATTTATTTTGTGTAGTTTTTTTAATCTACAAGTGTCTTCTTCCACAACCAAAGAAGGGAATCTAAAAAGTCTAGAATAGTGCACAATTATCTAGGTTTTTAATCATTTATCCCTAACTCTCTCTCTTTTATATTGCCCTCTATTTGAATATAAAATAAGATTAAAACATAGAGAAATAGATATGTCTGATAAGATAACATGTACTTTGTTCCTGAGGATGTAATTCCTGAACATCCTTACTACTTTTACCAGTGCATATGCTTGCTTGTCAATCAATGAATAATTTAGTTTAGCATTCTTGAAATTGGTACTCATAAAATATTTTGGGTGATAATTCCCATCAAATTTTTGAATTAGAACTATTGGCATGGTTTGATCAGAAGGAAATGAATATAAGTAGATGTCCTTTGAAAAGTTTGGGCTAATCAATATTGGGGCTTGACTGATTGCTTCTTCGATACTGTTAAATGATTTCTTAGAATCCTCATTCCATGTAACCTTGGCATCTTTCTTAAGCATGTCATTCAATGATTTAACAATCTAATCAAACCCTATGATGAATTTATTCACAAAGTTTATCTTTTTAAAGAATGACTTCATTTCCTTTCAATAGTTTGGAAGCTCTATCCTAGAAATGGCTTCCACTCTTTCAAGATCTATAGAGATCCCATCCTTAGTGATAACATGACCTAGCAACTTCCCTTAAATAACACAAAAAGATGCCTTTCATGGGGTTAATAGAAATACCATACCTTTTACATCTATTAAATACTTTCTATAGGTGTGTGAAGTGATCTTCCTTTTTTTTGGAGAAAATTGTTAGGTCATCCATGTATATTATGATGCATTTGATAACTAGACCTTGGAAAACATTGTTCATTAATTATCCCAAAGGGAATCCTTTTGTATGATAAAATTACCCACTTAGTAGTAATGGTTGTCTTCATTCTATCCTCTCTATCAACTAAAACTTAGTTATACACTAAAAAGCCGTCAAGGAAAGACATCATGGCAGATCCTAAAACAAATTGTATTACTTGGTCTAGAGAGGGAAAGAATTTTTTATCCTCTTTAGATGATTTATTCAATTTCCTAAAGTCAATACATAGCCTAATTTCACCATTCATTTTTTCTGACTGGAACCAAATTGGTAACCCAAGTGGAATGTCAAATGGGAAACACAATCCTTACATCCAATATCTTCCTAACTTCTTTATATATCATGGGTTCTAAGATAGGGTTAATAGGTCTTTATTTTTTCCTAAAGGGTTTATAGTTTTCCTTTAGGGGTATAGTATTTGTGATAACCTTAGGATCAAATATTTTCAAAACATCATAAGACCAGGAAATTACATCCTTATATCTAGTGAGTAACTCTTTAGATTTTTTATTCTCCATTTCTGTACAAACATTCCCCACATTAACTTGTTAGGGTTGATCTTAGGGTCCAAGATTTACTGCATTATAGTCTTTCCCATTTATCTTGGGGACCTTAGGTTTTTTAGTGAGCTCACCTTAGCCAAACAGTCTTTCTAATGAAACCATCCCTTTAGTTATCTTATTATCACTTAGCTAGATGATATTGGAACTGAGTTCCATTTTAGCAATATCTTCATCAAATTCATCAATAATATGAGCTTCAAAATATCCTAAGTTAGTCATGAATTCTAGGATATGTTGATCATCATTAGAGACTTGGAAGTGGTTCACATTATCTGGGACTGAAGGGTAGGGCACTAACTCAATACTGAAGTTAGGAGAATCTTGATTTAGCATGAGGTTAGATTTAGTAGAATCCAATTCATGAGTAGCCTTATTTTATTTTGTAAGGACAAAGAGGATGTTGAATGAATCAAATGACTCTATTAGATCCCAAACTCTAAATTTATATATCTTGTGGTATGAAAGATTACACTAGCATTTTATTCTCACCTAATTGACTACAAGTTTATAATCCCCAAAAAGTAGTAGCTCTTTTAATTTGTTTTTAATATCAAATTACAACCCCAACATGAGAGCCTCATAATTAGCCAAGTTATTGGTGCATGGGAGATGTAATCTATAAGATGCATGATATTGTTTATCAGCAGGGTCTATTAAAACAATACCAACTCTAGATCAAGACTTGCATTTAGCACTATCAACATAAAGTTTCCATAAACCAGGTATAGTAGGAGTGTCTTGGGAACTAACCATTTTTGTAGTCTCTAAGGTGAAGACTCCTAAGTCAAAATCAAAAAATTTCACCCTTTCATTGACAACATTGTACTTAGTTATCATGTGTTTCATCCTTGGTTATATTTACACCCTTATCTAATTTGAGACACCTTTTTAGGTTAGCCATAGATGTAAAAGATTAGTAGACATATACCCATTTAAGGCCTTCCTCCATTATCTACTTAAAAACAACCCATATGAATTGGGAATTTCCATTCCTTTGATGTCAATAAATTATTGCACTCTGGTTTCATTGGCTAACTACATGTGTACATTTAATAATTCCCCAATGACTTTGACTCTTGATTTGTCTAATTAGGTAACTACCCTACCAGACTTGATTGGAGTCAATCCCAACTATTCACATAATCCTATAGGCATAATATTAGTTGAAGCTCTAGCGTGCAGAAGATAATTTTGGAGGTTTTTACCAAATATCTTGACTATGAAAAGGAATGGGTGAGATTTTGGCTTGGTTGTTTGCATGGATACATTTATACTATCAACCCTAGGTGGCTTTCCAAGTTTCTAAGACAAAGACTCTTAACAATAAGTCTCTTTGTTTAGTAATTTGAGTTAATTCATGCAAAGTAATGATGGCCTTAATTTTATTCATGTTTTCAACAATGTTATAGATAGTCTTGCTTGATGAATCAACACTAGGCTTATAATAACTCCCTTTGGGTGGCTCAGGGTCATTCCTTGAAGTAGGATCAGGAGGGGTCCCATAGTTATTAGGTGGATTTGAAGTGTTCAAAGGTTGCTTCTTATACCTATTCCTTAGAGGGTAGGTCCTCAATAATTTTTGAAATGCTTGAATCTCTTCAGGAATATTCTTATGTTCATTATATTCTTGAAAAGGGAATTGGAAGGTTTCTACCATGTGGCCCTAGTCTAATGATTTAGACCCAGAAGCATTTGTAGCACTATCCTTATTAAGGACCACTTAAAATGTATCTAGTTATTCTTGAAAATCTTAAAAGGTTTTGCAAAATTTAATGTAATTGATCTCACCATGTTTGGCAGTGGCATACACTGTAGTATTCAAGTAAGGTGATGTAAGTGAGATTGATGTCCATGGTATTATTAATAACATAGAGTTCATTAGTCTTGTTGTTTTTGTAGATTCTATCAATCTAAAACCTATTTCTTAGTCTATTAAAAATTTTGAAAGTAAAGTTCCTTCCAAAACACTCAACACTACTACCAACTTATTTTAGCAACTGAAGGAAATTAGTGCTGAGATTTTGGACCATTTTCAAAATAGATTCATTTTCATTTTTAAGGGTCTCAAAATTGTGGACTTGATTTTTTATTGAATTAGGAATTGGTATTAAGGATTTCTGACCATTGGTAGAAGATCCATTAGTAACCTAGTGATTTAAGAATCCTAGATTTTGATTAGGAGTAGCATAGAAAGTGGGGAGAACATTCAAAGTGGGGAGTTGATTAAGAGTAGGGGTGTTTTGGTTATTATTTAGAAAAAGGTTTAGAGCATGCATCTATGGGTTAACATTGGGAATCAAGTAATCCATTTGACCTTATGGTTACATTTAATCACTTATAACTACTACCTCAGAATAGGCTTGGGATAATAAAGCTATAACTGGGATAGATCTCTTTAGGAATACAAAATTCATGGGATCTACTGCATCCTTATAGATCTCTAAGAATAAAAAATCATTAGGTTTGTAGGGTTCCATAGTCTTGCTATATATTTTTTAGAATTTGGTGTTGAAAGACCTTATAGGCTCACTTGTATCTCTCTTAATGGTTTCAAATTGATGATAAACAACACAAGGACTAATAATCTTACCAAATTTATTAATCAAAAGGGTGTTGAAATCATTCTAAGAGGTAATGTAATCATCAGGCAAATTGAGGAACCATTCATATGCTAGATCTTTGAAAGTAAAGGAAAATAGTCTACATGCTACATCCTCATGTATGACATTTAATAACCTCAAATAAACTTTAAAAGACTCAACGTTCCTCCACAATTACAACACTGGTATGACCAAATATGGGCAAATACTCCTTAGGATTACATGGTAATTCATGGACTACCCCTTGTATATTAATGGGTGAATTCCCTAGCCAAGACATACCTAGATGTGGTCTAAATGGAAAGGTTCCTTAAATAGGAGAAGTGGGTAAAGACTTGGAAAGTCTTCATCTACCTTTATCATGCTTGGTTCTCTGATGAATTTTTTGTTTAAGTAAAGGATCTCTTGTTTTTTACTATGATTTAGTGTGAATTCTAGGTAGCTACAACATGAAGGTGTGAAACCTTGTTTCAAATATGGTGTATCAAGTTAATCTTTACAAGAAGTAAGGACTAAACATGCACACTAGGCTAATTATATAAAGATTTATGTAGAGAATGATAAAGGACATCAAATTTCTACTAAGATATCTTAATCAAGCATCTCATTGTGCAAATATAATTGATCTTTATAAGTTTGAGTTGAAGATGAACCAAAATCTAAAATTGATCACTTGATATTTGATCAAAATAAGCTATTCTAATTTCAAATGCTACAGATCTTCAAATTCAAAGCTATATTTACCAGAATTAAAAAATCATTTACCAATGAACCATGATATTTGCCTCAATAAAGGACAAAAATATGTTTGAAACCTCCAAAACCATTACTCTTTACACTTGGGATAAAATATCTACCCAAAGGCGTAAATATGACACCAATTCTTGACTAATTAGCATCAAGAGGCCCTCCTTTTGACACAATTGGAGCTTCTCATATTGAGACTTCTAAATGTTCCACAAGTGCTTTCAGTGTTTAAAAAACATGACTCAATTTAGAATTCCAAGAGTTCTGAGCACAAGTTGCAACTATTTGGCAATTAGGATGCCTATGGTGAAATAACAATAGATAAAAGTAGATTTTTCAATAATATTTATATTATTTGGTGGTTGGGAGCCACCTTGGTTCATCCCTTGCCACTCTTGATAACACTTAGTCAAAGGATGATGTTATTCTCAGCTAAATGGATATTAACATTGAAATCTAAGTTATAATGAAGATCTTTGTAAAAAAAGAGAAAAGAGGAGAGGGTAAGGTAGAAATCAAACAAGTGTGATTGCAAGTCTTTAACTCAAACATCATGACAAAGTTTTAGTTCCCTAAACATACATCTGAACCAATTTATAATGTAAAATAGATAATCCCAAATTTTCATTATAAACTAGGTTGACTTTTGAGGATGAATTAAATTTACAAGTAAGAATCAAGTGTACTTTTAATATTTTGTTACTACATCTAAATAGTGAATGCACATCTTTTATGTAGAACAAATTAAAGAGAAGCAACTCAAGATATTTTCAACTAACCTAGCATAACATAGATTAGCAACTATGTAAATGAGAAAATATAGTTCAAGAATTAAAGAAACCATTAAAATTTTAGATATAGATAAATAATTGAGAGAAAAGCTAACAACTATCAACACAACAAGATGGAAAATCTTTATAGAATTCCTTAGTTGTATTAATTGGTATGAGTATACAATTTTTGCAAAAAAATCTCTCTTTAAAAAATTGTAACACTGCCTATTTATAGAAAACATAGGTGGTGTACCAATCAGTTCTCAAGATACATATGCTTACATTAAAGACAACTATCCTTGAAGGAAAATTCTATTATACACATGACCTTGTACGTTGGATTGACTTAAAAATATATATGCTAGCAAAATAACATATATTTATAAAATAGAATATTCCATTTTTACAAAATGTATGTAGAATTATAATGTATAAAATCTTCTATTGGGTTGGTGGTGGGCCTCCTAGCTATCTTTGTTGTAGGAATTTATTAGTCTTAGTATGTTATTCATTGATCATCTAAAGATCTACTAAAGGCTTCATCAAACATCCCTTTTCCTGATCTGCTAGTTTCTCAAATTCTTTATCATTTCTCAACATGGCCTCCTTGATGCTCTAGGTATCTATTATTTACTCACCTAAATTGAAGATCAGATCCATTATCCTATGGTTCTCATCATTCTATTGGCCATGTCTTCTCCCTCTTATCTCCTAGATGGTGGTAGTTTCTCTTTGTTTGAACTCTTCATCATTGATCAAACCCAGAACAGTGCATTGTGAAGGGTCTATCAACATTATTCCCAAGAGTTTCTCAATCCTGCTAATCAAATCTTCATCTTCCCTTATGAGTTCACTAACATTGTTATTTCCTATGTTTAAATCCTACACCTTGTCAACAACAATGCCTAAAATTTCACTTAAGTGTCCCAGACTAATAGCCCTAAAGTATAGGATCTATCTCTTTAATTGTACTTTAATGAGATTAGCAATTTGGTCCTCTAATGCCTTCTCCTAGATGACAAAGGCCTTAGTTACTTGAGCTTGTTGCATTAAGGCATCATCTATGAGATTGATAGCCTTCAAGGCTTCAAATACATCAAATAAGGACTCATTCAATATCCTAATCATATCCTTAGGCATAGAAAGGATGTCATGGGCTTCTGAGTCTTGTTTTTTCCTCCTTATGTTGGAAATCTATTGCTTTAATACCCTATTTTAGCCATTGCCTATGATGACTAGGCTCTAACCAAGCTCTCCACATCCTCTTGATGAATGGGATGCTCTCCCAATGCTTGTCTTTCTACTAGAGTTAAGATTTTGAAAGGTTCCACCTTTTGAAAGGTGAACTCTTCTATACCCACCATAGCTTTCCTTATGGTGATATTATCAAATCCTATGGTGTCTAGATTGAAGGATACTATAGTGGTGGGATCATTTAGCTAGGTGGCTTTTGGGATTTCAACTTTGGTGCCACTGGACTCTCTTAGAGCATCTATTCTCTTGCCACTAGATCCTTTTGCCTACACTATTTTCCTTTCCTCTTGTTTCTTCACCATCTCTCTATTTTTGCAACTACATGGTGGAGACAAACGAATTACACTACTACTAGGTCCTTGTATCTAATGTTGATTGGTTCAATTCTTATTTCATTATGGGTAAGGGGTTGCATCTCATCAATGGTGAAGAAAAGCTTAAAGTAGTTCTTGTACCCATTATTCAATGCCATAGTGTCCACTTATGTATCCTTCAAAATTCTACCCAAATGGTCTATAAATAGGCAGAGCTCAACCTCTTCCCACCATTAGTGTCTGCTTGTTACCATTTTTATTAAAACCATAAAAATGTTTAGCATCGACTTGATAAAAACCTCTAGATTGATCTTTTTGAATTCAAATCTGATTAATAAGCTTCAATTATGATTAGACCATTCATAATTTCTATTTTTATGCAAGTTTTAAATTTCTGAGAGCTTTAATGGTAGAGCTAACTAGGGATTTAGGCTCGTTCATGTATCAAGATCTGATTGAGACTTGATTTTATACCTTTGAATTTCTAGGTGGATAAAATCCAAGTTCTATCATCTTTTTCCCATGTGGATCCTATGTGGTCTCCATTCAAGTTCTTTACATGGTAATTTTCATATTTTTCCAAGGGATAACTAGCTGTTAGTCTTTGAATTCATGTTTTACTTTGCACCATTAGATCAAGATCCATGGCTCTAACATGAGCCATCAATTTTAATCTCAATCCTCTTATCTCATTGGTAACTATAAGTCTTATGTCCCAAAATTATGCCAACTGACATTTTGTCATGGCATTGATCCCTAATTCCTAAAAATTCTCCATGTGTCAAGCTCTTAGGCCCCCCAAGTTTTTCTTGAACATTTTACACTATTGGATTAAATTGATATGATCACATGAGGGCCATTGTATCCTAAAAGATAAATAATGTTTAAGTTAGTCTGAGGGTCTGACTAACAACTTAGGTTAAATACATTATTCTAATTTTACTCAAAATATAAATGCAAGGCCCATTAAAACACTCAAAACATGCCCCCTACCTAAGCAAAAATGTTGGATTAAATTAAATTTGATGGTCTCACTATCATCATAGATGTCTTCATAGGCATCAAGTGATGTGAGATTGAACATCACATTTATGTCCATAAAGTGTCTATGGTTTAATGTGAGAGTGACACATGGTTTCCTCATGGAGATTCCCAAGATCAGGGAATTAATGCACTTCATTGGATCAAAATATTGATGGCCATTGGTTCAAGATCTAAGGCATTGCACATGATTAGCTACATTAATTAATTATTACCCTTGTTTATGTAGTTCGGTGTGAGGGGTTGCCACTTGGAATCCTCGTTAGGATTTGACCTTTCAACCCTTGGCTTGCACTATTAGATTGGACCCCATGATGAAGCATAGATCATTGTATCTTCCTCTATCACACATTATCAGATCAAGTTACACATTCAAGTGCAGGTCATTATATCTTACAAGATGCAATAAGTTCAAGTTAGGATCCATGGTTAAAAGACTTAGGATAAGATTTTATTATAGAGCCCCATTCATATTAATAAATATGAGGGGGGTATTAGGATAAAGACTTAGGCTAAATTTTAATTAAAAGGGCTTGGTTTAGGAAATTAAAAGGGGGCCTTGTCAAGGTACTTCACGAGGTGATTAGGACAAGCAAAGATATTCAAAAAAATATACAAGGACTTAGTATTAATTTTATATTAAGGTTTAGTAGCATTAATAAATGTGACTAAACCCTAATATAAAATTAAGCTTAGGTATAAAATATTATTTTAAACATCCTCGCCAAAATACTCCCACCAAAGTTTGAATTCAAACTTGAGGGTTTCAAACCTAGGGTTTTAAACTCATGTTTTTTTTAAAAGGGATGAAGGTCAAGACTTAGCAAACCAACTACTGGCAAAACTCTAGTGGATGTTTTACCTAGTAAAAACTAGTATTTTCCATGAAACCTACATTTCTTACAAAACAAGGTGAAATGTTAGAATCCTTTAGCACACTAGGATTTAAATAAAAAATTCCACCTTATTACAGTGGATGATCTTCAAATTCTATTAAAACCCAGGAACAAAGCCAAATTAATAATAATAAGGTTTAAGACATCTCACAGGCCCTAATTTTAATAATTATGGGTATATTGGGCCCAAAATATACATAATCATACAACCCATAATCATTTCAAGATCAATAAGTACCATGTCTAATAGGAAAACATTATGCATTAAAGCCATATAAACTTTTTATGAACACACAATAGGTTAATCAACCCAAAATATGAATTCCTATAGTTAAACTTTCATAGTTTGTCAACTAATGCCAAATCTTAATCATAAAATAAATAAACACAACTCAGAAAGTAATGCCTAGATATTACTATTATTACTTTAAGTTTCATTATATGCCAACATGACTATATTATCAACAAGAGGTGTTATGTAAAAAAATATCACACATTGTTAAAATCTAAATCCAATGTTTCATTATATATGTGACATGAATCAAATGTAATATATACCTACTGCAATCAATACCCAAAAGAACATCTAATAATGAGATATAGTTTCTAATTAATAGAGGTGATTTTTATACCAAGTGGAAGAGTCAAATTGGGGGAAAATTTCCCACATTATCAACATAAAAGAAAAAGATACATATAGATTATGTAAACTAACCCTTAACATGGAATATGCATAAATTTAAAATGAATCCCAATTAATAAAACCCAAAATCATTTTTATCCATAATTATTCAATCACCATGATGCAATAAATCAAAACAACATCCCACTCCATCTAGGAAAAGAAGAGCATGGTAAGATATTTTCCCATAAATCAACATGCACAAGCATACTTGTACTCCTAGCCATGGGATAGACCCATTTGGGTATGACCAAATATACTCCCATGGATATATACCCTAGCAATATTCTCAAGGAACTTGCCCATATTAACATAGAATTTAAATAGCAAAATTTAAACTAGGAAGAGGAAATTCACATGTTTGAATAATATATATGACAGTTTTTGTTTTAGTCTTTATCCCATGGTGTTGTCATACCAGTAGTAATAATGCGATTCATCTTTTCATCAACCTATTTTTTATTCCCCTTCTTTGTTTCCCTCCATCTTTCTACATCTCCTTATGCTTACACCCTAGCATGGTAGTGGCCTATGTAGGTCCAAAACCCTTTTTTTGTCCATAATATCCTCTCTCTCCATTGTCCTCTATACTCATTTTCTCTCCTTCCCTCATGGCATCCATTGAAACATAGACCAAAACCCTATTTGCCACACTCTCCTCACCCATCTTTATTCTTTCAAAAGAAGTCAATGACTTAAAATCATATCTAAGAAAGAACCATTCAATGGAAACCCAATATAATTTTTTTATCTCCATTTTAAAGTCTAATTCCATAACATGTTTACAACAAAAATAAATTTCCACCCAACATTCTATCTCCTAATAAAGTGGAAACATTATTTCCTTCATACATTTACTATTTTTTTTCCAAGCAGGGTATCCAGAGCATTCCAACATTGATCATAGATAAGGGGTAATATGATGTTTCCTTTGTTTTCACTTATTTTCCTACAGGCATTCAAAGAACATCCTCCCCCCATATGTCTTATGACCACCTCATGGTCCAAAACCATATTTCACAAAATAAGGCCATGAGCCTAGGTGTTAATCCACCTATACCAACAAATATATTAAAAGATTTTAGAAATTAAAAAGTCCATTATTTACATATATTAATGTATTTACAAATTATATACACATTTAGAATGACCAAGTGCAGAGATAATAACCAATCAAGGTATTTTTATTAACCTAAGTATACACTTTAAGATATTAAGGCAATTTAAATATCCTTTGGTTCACATGCCTAACATCTCCATAGATATATGCTTTTATAGCTTTCACAATTAACCAGCATTAGGTTAAGAGTCTTACAACAATTTCAAGTTTATATCACCCAAGATAACAACTTGATGGGCCACCTCAAGAGTATACACATAGTTATATATATGTAAAACATATACAACCCACTTAAACATTTAAAGCATAACAAAGAACACCCATAGAACAATTGTATATTCATATACATACACACACACACACACACACACACACACACACACACACACACACACACACACACACACACACACACACACACACACACACACACACACACACACACACACACACACACACACACATATGTATATATATATATATATATATATATATATATATATATATATATATATATATATATATATATATATATATATATATATATATATATATATATGTATATATATATATATATATGTATGTATATATATGTATGTATATATATGTATACATATGTATATGTATGTATATATATATGTGTGTGTGTGTGTGTGTGTGTATATATATGTATATATATATGTATGTATATATATATGTATGTATATATATGTATGTATATATATATGTGTATATATATATATGTATGTATATATATATATATATATGTATATATATATATATATATATATATGTATATATATATATATATATATGTATATGTATATATATGTGTGTGTGTGTGTGTGTGTGTGTGTATATATATATATATATATGCATATATATGTATGTATGTATGTATATATATATGTATATGTGTGTGTCTATATATATATATATATATATATATATATATATATATATATATATATATATATATATATATATATGTATGTATGTATATGTGTGTGTGTGTGTGTGTGTGTGTGTGTGTGACCATAAGATTTGCCTTTGTGAGGATTAATCAATTTCTATTCAAAACCAAAAAGGCATGTCATTGTATATTATTTAATAGTTATAAAAAGGTTCCAATGGGTGGGGTTGTGATAGGCATGCCAATTTTAAATGTATTATCCACATATAAATAACATTGTCATGTATATTGTAAACATTCATTAGATGTGTAGTCCTGTCATAATCAAATCAACATTCATCACATCCTCATCCACCTTTTACAATAGAAAATGGCCAATCAAAGATGTTGAAACCTTAAAATCTACATATTCCATTGTAATATCTTTAATTCATGTAGATCCAACAACTATAGTGAATCCAATTATGGTGTATGATATGGTATCTATTATGTCTGATATCATATGAAATATGTTATCATTGTATGGTATCTGGATGTTTCTTCCATACTTTGATGATGTACTTATCCAAAATTCAATACATGGTTGATGAAATAGATGGTCATGTACTCATTGTGTACACATTTACATCACATTCACCCTGATTTTATAGCAAATTGATGTAAGCCACACACCTCTCACCCTAATGCTATGAAGCTTCAAAGTTTCTAGCTATGTGATGGGATGTTAGGAGGATTATGAGAAAATTTATGAATAGGGAATATTTTAAAGTAAGTTATGATATGATGGTGAGGGGTAATGGTAGGGTATTTCAAGTGATATTATACCCTAGATGGCCCATATTATACACTAGACTTAGATTCAAGCTAGCAAAGCAATTTACATGACATACACCCATTCGAAAGGGGTTTGCATCTTGTAAGGTGTTAGTGTATTTAAATATATATTTTATATTGTCACGGGTGAAATGTAGATGTCATGATAATTAATTTTATTGTAGCAAGGCTTCACATTTAGTCTATGGCTCGAGTGATCAATGTGATATTGATAATATCTATTAATTATAAATATAATAAATTATGATTTTATATTTAATGATGTGATATATTTTTAGTTATAAATAATATATATGTATATATTATGTATAGATAAGTAACATATAATATATTATTATATGAATACCATATTAATATAATAATATTTTATATAAATAAGTTATATAAAATATTTAATTATTATTATATGAAAATAAATAAACCAAAATATTGTAGTGTCTGAGTCATTATTAGGCCACCTCTAGTGATTTTCCTACAATACCACTCTCTGCTTGATAACCATCTACTACCCCATGCAACCTATCCTCTACCCTTATCCACACCCACCAATTTTTTTTACATTGTTTCCCCCTCCATTCCCCAACCATCCCTCCATGCCCACCAACACCTCCACTCTTCCAAATCACCACTACATCTCCATTCTACATCGATAACCATGCTTTATCCCTCCACTACTACCCTATGACCCTCAACTCTTCTCAAACCTCCTCGCATCCCTTCCCCCATGCCTCCCTATCTCCATTCCACACATCTACACCTCCCATACTTGTAGCTTCCCACTCCTTCAACCCACCACATAAATTTCACCCCCACCATCCTCCCTACTTCCCTTATGTAAAGCCGATTCAACTATTTAAAACCATCTAATGAACCTATATTAATTTTCTTCACTTCCACACAATGGTTTCATATATAATTGAATTGTATCACCTCCATACTTGCTTAAAGTTATCTTCTTGAATACCTCTAATCCTTCCAAAAATAGTTGGCTCTCCTCACCTCTTCTACAATCATCTATATAAATTTTGATATCTAGTATCTTTGTACCATATGAATGCATAACTCAAAAACATGAAGCATTAAATGGAATGGTCTATGTTATTTATTTCAATCATGAGGTCACGCTTCATTTGACATTGGTCTTGTCTGGTTAGTTACAAGACTAGCATATTGTAATTATTAGGTATTATAAACTACATAAAATTTCCCACTTTGGAAACCATGAGATAAATAACACCTCCTTACATTCCCACACATGGTATTCCATTATAGGGATAAAAAACATTAGGTTTTAGGGGCATAACCAAGGAATGTGTACCCTAGCATGAGATGAATCTATGCATTCTTCTTCAAATAAAACACCTCTGGTATAATTAACAAGTTATTCAAAAAGGATATAAGTCAAAATAACATTTAATAGTGATTATAAAAATAAATTATGGAGACCTTATACTATGATATCAACCTACATAAAGGAAACAAATAAATATTTAAACAACTGAAACTATGATGAGGAGTAAAACTATTAAAATGCCATTTGTTTATAAGAATAAAATGTTTGAAGTTAATTGAAACACTATTAAAATAAAATGGCTAGGACCTTCTAGGTTTTCATGCAACCATGAATTCATTAACATATTTTTTTTCTAAATTTATTAAAGTATAAAAAAATGCTCTAGTTTCATCGAACACAGAATCATTCCTTAAGGCAACTTATAGTGTATTTTTAGTCATATAATTTATAAAAGATAGGGAACCCATTATATTAATGATAGAGTTGAATATAAAATAAGATTAAAACTATCACTATCAAAACATTTGATTAAACCAATACTCATGTTCCTACTTTTGAATATATCATTTATTAAAGAGGATAATTTTTAAAATAATAATTATGACTTCCAATAATTTTAATAAGTGAAGAGATTTATTTTCTACTACTTAATATTTAGATTTAACATTTGATCCCTATTAAATAAACAAAACATAATTAATCTCTTCCAACAAGAAATACTAGACTAACTTAATTTTCATCCTTTCCATATATATATATATATATATATATATATATATATATATATATATATATATATATATATATATATATTACAAATTATAATGTATGAAACATAAAGTCAAGGATTTTGTTCTTATTATTCAATACATGCATAATTATAAATGGATATTAGAGGTGGAGATGATTTGGATCCATATTTCACCTGATCACCATCACGATGAGTGCATATTTTACATAAGTTGTAAATTAGGAATTCTTTGACTATTATGCTAAGTTACTCTCTAAATAATACATAGATTATCAACCCAATAATCTATCCCAAGCCAATACTACATCATTTTTTATATTATCTTTATTATAATTTAGCTATAAGCAATGAGATATATCAAGTGAGGTCACACAAGGGTTTATTAAAAATTAATAATAGGCTTAAGATCAAAATCACAAGGATAAATATAAAATAAAACCAAGAAAAGTTGCCAAATTAATTAGTATGTATATATATATATATATAACTACAAGTTTACAACAATGTCAAAAAAAAAGAGGTTCCCCAAACTCATAAAAAATTGAATGTCAAGAACTATTAAATGGCATAAAATCACTAGTTGAATTAGATATAAACTTTAAAATACTAGATAAAAGTTACATTGCTCAGTGAGTAACCCATATAAAGCTAATATTTGGGCTTTAACCACTCTCCTAATACCTAGACAAATGCTTTTATGCTATGTAACAAGTATTCATGGTTCTAAAATTTTAGATAAAAATTTGTATTATTTTCATTATTATAACCTACCTTAGGACATCACATATGATGGAAAACATAATAATACTAATAATAATAATAATAATAATAATAATAATAATAATAATAATAATAATAATAATAATAATAATAATAATAATAATAATAATAAATAAGATGATATATATGTTTTTTCCTAAAATAAACAAGATCAATTGATAATTAAAAAAGCCACATCCTAGAACAAAAAGGGAAATGACATAAAATGCAAGCAATCACAAACAATGTAAATTTTAGTTATAAAATGAGATTGATATATTTTTTAGTTCATCCACATCCTTTCACACAAAAAACAAAATATATCACAAGGACATTATAGATTATGTTAGATAAATTTTTAACACATTTAGACATTCACACAATCTATAATACATATTATGTCCATTGTTCATGTTTTTAATCAATTTAATTAGTTGCCCATTATATGTTAGGATTGTGTACATAGGTAAAGAAAATAAATACATTATAAAAACTTGAATCAATATTTCCAAAATGTAAAAAAATTATTATTGATATATAAAGTGTGAAGTATTTTAATAATATATCATGTGGTGGTTTCTTAGGACCTCAATGGGTTCAACCACCAACTAAAATTTATTATTTATTAACATTAATAATATACATAACACTGTTAATAACACAAAAACATAAATCAAATACATTTATTGGACCTGATGACCCAAACCCCATAAAATCAATTAGTATATAGATACATTGAAAAAATAATATGAAGTTTTCATAAGATTTAAAGCCTACAATAATGTCAAATACAATAGGGTCACAAAACTCATAAATGATGAAGTTATAAGAACTATTAAATTCCATACAATCACTAGTGGAATAATATGTAAATTTTAAAATATTAGATACAAATTATTGTAGTCATGTAATAAGCCCTATGAAGTTGATCATGGGGATGAAATCAGTTTCCTAGAACCTAAATAAAGGCTTATATGTTACATATCAAATTAGTAATGGTTTCATTGGGTGTGAATGTACTTATTGATATAAATATCTATTATTTTCCTTATTATATCTAACCCTAATAAATCATAGTGGATGGAACACATAATATAACCATAATAACAACCCTAGCATACAAAATATGGCCCAAGTGTTGTCATGAAATCCAAATAATCAAAGGAATATTTTCTACAATACACAAAATTGATGGATAATTTAAACAAGAAACATCATAACATGAAAATGGAAGCACCATATATTGCAAACATCAATGAATAATTAAAATTTTATTAATAAACTGATAAAATAAAATCCAACCCAAATAACAAAACTAATGTTTATTATTTAATAAAATTAATAGAAGTTCTAACACAGACATAAATAAATTACATTTATTAGAAAATATGATATAACCCGCCAAAAAAAAATCTTGGGAGGGGAGGTATATTATATTATCTTTAGATGTGACTATTAAGTTATCAAAAGTATCCACTACACTTGTAACTAGCACATTGCACATCATGTAACTAATCAACCTATGTATCTTCCAAGAATACCACTACTTTATGAGTTGTGATATGATTGATGAACATGATCAAGTATTATCATCCTCTATGACATTTTTGTGTCATATTGTAATAGAAAAAAATCAATACATGTTCAACCACATCAATCTACATAAAGTATCATACCAAATATTAAGTGACTATTTAGTATAGTGTTCAACACATCTCCCTGAATCCCAATACTTGTGATGAAACTTTTGTCAACACTATGGTGATAACAACTCCCTTTAAAAATGATACATTGACCGATGATTGATCAAAGACCATGTATTATCTTATCCCTATCAAGTGAGAAGTTACAATCCCTTGGAGTGAAAAACCAAATACAAATTAATTTATGTATTCCACATCATGAATATAAATAAGATTAAAGAAAAAATTGAAAGAAATAACAAACTAAAAAAACACACTACTAATACCAAAAATTCTTTTTATGTATTTAACCTAAATTCCAAGCTAATATCTCATTAGAAAAGGGAAATTATCCTCCAACCTATGATGGATCCTCTAACCTCCATTATGATGTTTAGAATTTGTCAATAATAATGATTCTAATTGACCTATAATAAGGGACATAATCAATTTCAAATCCTTTGGTGATAAAACTGATAACACAAGAATGAGATGACATGATAATGTTTTTCATTATTAAGTTATTATTTTCTACCAACAATACACCCTTATACATCATTTGTAAAACATGTTTTTTTTAAAATAATATACGGAAGCTTTGTATAATAAAATTAACCATTCCAATGTGTCTAGAAGGTCAAAAAATGTACATATTGAATGATTATATGGCAACTGTATAAACTAGCGACTAGATTAAAAAAATTCACAAAAAGTGTCACAAGTGCAAAACAAACATTACACTATAAACACCCTTCTCTTTTGTAATCAAGTCCATAAGTAAAAATGGAATATTAAAAAAATATTCCTTGAAATGATTTTAACATAAAAATATTTTACCAAAGAGATAAATTGGTGTGGGGTTTGAACTGGATACCTTTCCTTCCCAAGGGTTCTATAAACTATTCTTAACCAAATCATATATAAAAAATTATTAAATTTGAAACGAAGATATTCCTTTTAAACTATATTTTCTAACTTTCTAAAATTAAAAAATAATATTTTTTTCTAGTGCATGCAAAATAATTTCAGCTATGAATGTGATTGAGGTAAAACATCAACTTATTTTAACTTTTTAGGGACCCATGTTAAGCACAAAAATGAGTGAAATAAATATATTTTTAATTTTATTAATCAAAATTATGCACAATACTTCCTTAGATCATGCCATTTTGATGTAGGGTGTCATACTCATGTTGCATTAAACATTTTCCACGCTTATAAGTGTGTTGGTGGCCATAAAATGTCATACACACAAAATTTTGATGATTTATAGTATCAAAAAAAAACACATGATTTTATCAAATGAGATGTAATTTTTGCCTTCAGGGATCATAGAGTTTCATGGATAGGCTATATGATTAAATTTATTGCTCAAATAGGGGTTTCAAACTTGTACTAGACCACACAACAAAGATTTGGACTTAACTTCAAATCAAACTATTGAATAGAAACACCATTTGACTCTGCCTAATCACTAAAAGGGCCACAAAATTCACAAACTATTATTTTTAAAGGACATATAATATCATGTTTTAGAGCATGTAAAACAATCACTAGGACTGAAAATGAAGCTTTATTTGTGTCAAATGCTTTCACGACAAAATTTATTGGTGATAGGCCATAAAAATTCAATATAAAATTTAAATTAATATATAATTGAATTATAATGACTTTCCACAGTGTAAAATACTTCCTATGCCATACAAAATGAAAATAACGTGATGAAATGACCTCAAATGCTTCATATATTTTTTCATTCGTATAAGTATGATGTTGACTTCCAACCATTAGAGAAAAATTGAATAGAATGCATTACCCAAATGTTACCTTCATATGTTCATATATTATTGGAAAAGAACATGATTTCTCTTACCTTTCCTTCATGGATTCTTCTTTCACATGATTAACTCTGAACATAGGTAAATAAAATAACTATGTTTTAAATTTAAAGAAAAAATATTATCTAAAGTAAAAATATTTATTATTTATTTACATAAAGTGAATGTTTTTATTAATATTTCATAAGGTGTTTAATTAGAACCCCAACAATTTTAGTTAGCCAACTAATGAGACTAACATTTATTATTTACTAACATTAATAATAATACCAATACTTATCTAACACAAAAACATAAAACAAATAATTTTATTGGATGATATCACCAAAAACTATAGTCACCCATGTTATATTCTTAGGACCAACATTCTCATTAATTTCCAAGTCCTATTTCTTCATAAGTTTGTCTTTACTTTAAGGGAAACATGACTAGCTTCTCTTGACCATATAATTTTATGCATAATATGACACTATAAATTCTAAATTGTATTTCATGTAAATCTAATTATTGACTAAATTAGTGTTTTCAAAATCATAACTCAACCACATTTGTATTTGGGCATCCTTCATATATATTTATCAATATCTATTCCTTTTGGTGACCATATATTCACTACTCTTTATTCATTAGTGGGAACTTTTCATATCACATATTAACATGTGGAAATTCTTCCATTCCTATAAGGATGAAGGATACCATAGAATCCAAGTATTTTATATTCAATATGATAAGAAATTGTCAACAAGTATCATATTTAAATTAATTTTATAACACGTTGAATTCATTTTTCCACTTTGTTAGGTCTACCAAAATTCTAATTGATGGGAAATATGTAAAATCCTTACTAATGAACATAATTATTGGTATTATGTTTTTAAGTTTTTACCATTTTTGTCATTTTAACCTAAAATAAATGCATCATAATACATCTATGCATTATAAAGGGTGAACCCATAATATAATTAATAAATGAAATTAATAAATAAAACTATAGTCAATCATGGATATCATCATTTCAATATTAATTAAGTTATACATCATTTTTTTTTTGTAAATGAGGATCTAAGATCATATAAGGAATAATGTTTTCACACACATGATATCATAAACACATATATAAATATAAATGTATTCACATAAGTTCAAGCATGTAGAGTTTCTCAATATGTTTCTATCATAAAATGGTATAAAAATACACAAACATATATTATAATAATAGCCTTAAGGACTCACATAGTCCATAAAAATAGGGGTATCAATGCATGGAAATATATATTACCCATATTCTAGGAAAAAATTTAGTAGTATAAGTATCATGCAATGTGTGTGTGTGTGTGTGTGTGTGTGTGTGTGTGTGTGTGTGTGTGTGTGTGTGTGTGTGTGTGTGTGTGTGTGTGTGTGTGTGTGTGTGTGTGTGTGTGTGTGTGTGTGTGTGTGTGTGTGTGTGTGTGTGTGTGTGTGTGTGTGTGTGTGTGTGTGTGTGTGTGTGTATCTAGCCTGATAGGCTATCCTAGTGGTGGTAAGATGAGTTCTAAAAGTGGGAGGTCTCAGGGTTAAATCCCTAGATTGGCCACCTCTATAGAATGATTCATAAACTAAGATCCACACCACAGGAGTTGAAATGGTTATCTAGATGGTTATATCCCCTATGAGGTAACTGAGACATGACTAAGTAGGGGGTTCCTTTTGAAACTCTTTATACAACCTTTTTTAGCCCAATGAGTTATCTCAAGTGGAGATGAGTTGTGTATTACATGTGGGAGGCCTCAAGGTCCATTACCTCAAGTTGGCTATCTAAGTGTGCACTGACTCCCAGATACTTGTGTCCCTATTTGATAAATCACTATAATGGATAGCCAATGGTGTGTGGCAACATAAATGTGTAAGGTCCTCCCTTGAACTTGTCCCTGGGAATATCACCCTAAATAAGTGTGAAACTATATATATATATATATATATATATATATATCTTATAATTATCTTTAAAATTAAAATAACTTCAGCTATAATTTTCCCATTGGAGCTTCTCTATATTAACCTCATGACACCAAAGTCTACGTGTTGTATGGTCAATAATCCTTATGGCTCTAACTTGAATTTTTTTCCATTGACTACAAATAATAAAAATGTGATCATTTATGTACATAATTTATGAATTAAAAACATGAAAAACATCATATATCTTGTACATGCAAGGTGGCAAGGAAATCCTATAAGTAGCAAGGCCAATTTAATCAATAATACTAAATCATTCTATAAACCATGTTTGAAACTTATATTTGTGGCTATTATATCCTTTAACCAAGTGTGGTCTAACATGCAATAATGAAACCTCTCCAACATCAAAAATTATATTATTATTTGATTACGCATACATTTTATATTGGTGTTGTTATTGTTTGAGGTGTTTTCAAATCTGCACAACCTAGTTTTCCACATTTTTTGTGCTTAGAATTGATATTTTCCATTGGAGGATTTTTTTAGTTAAAATACTCATGTTAGAATATTTAAATTATGGAATATGACACCTTAATAAAAATTAAATTACTAAAGAGATGACATCACCATTATGGTGATATCATTTAAAACTATAATATTATAAAAATATATATTATAATAAACTTGTTAAATCCTAAAATTTGACTCACAATAGTTAATTTAACTCTTGTTACTTTAGCCATAATATATTATATATTTGAATTATATTGTATAAAGTACTATATTTTTGTGGGGAAAGAAACCTTAATTATTAAAATATAAATTTCAATAAAGTAAAAAAAGACAATTATAATCATAAGTTAAACATTTCGTAATAAATCAAAAATTTGAAGCATAGTATTTTTTTGAGTTAAAATCAATGTGAAATGAAAAATATAACTCCACAAAATAAATTTAACTTTATCTAGTGAAAAAAATAAGAATTTTTAAAAGTTAAATGTTTACATCAACACAAAAAATTGGAAATGAATTTTTCTAGAAAATTATTGGAATTTTTGGTTTTTAAGGAAAAAATAATATAAATATATAAATAAAAATTAAATATTTTATTTATTAGTTTATTATAAAAATGCATGACCTTACTTAGCTCATGTGATTAAGTCAAATTTGTTCTATTTTATTTTATAATAAATAAGATATAATTTATTAATTTTTGGGATTTATTTAAAGTCAAACTTTTAATCCATATTTCCTTTAACGCATATCACCAAGGTTTTTGATACATTTTTTAGTATCTTCTTTTGTTTTGTTATTGATAGTTATTATTGAGTAGTCTTGATCACAACAATTTTGTGGTGGGCATTAAGGTGATTTTTCGCTATGATATTATATGATTGTTTGACATTGAAAATAAGTAGTTATCATCATCATCATCATCATAATCATCATCATCATCATCATCATCATCATCATCATCATCACCATCACCATCATTATCACCATCACCATCACCATCACCATCACCATCACCATCACCATCACCATCACCATCACCATCACCATCACCATCACCATCACCATCACCATCACCATCATCATATTATTACAATATTATTTCCTAATTCCATGTTTGATAGTGTTTGAGTGTATTACACTATGTATTATCTCTCTATCTAGTTATTTCTCACTCTCAATTTATGTGATAAGATTGAGTTATAGTTGTAACTATCAAGGATTGAGATATATCTCTAAATGTACATAAAATGAAGTAATTATTATATGATTAGAGTGCATGGATATATTGATTCATGTTGATATTGAACCTTACAAAGATTATGAGTGAAAATGAGGTTATTTTAATCTGTTATCTAGTTTAATAAGGACTAACTATATTGTATATTGAGTTGTTTTTATATCATCTGTAAAAACCCTTGTGATAGATTACACTATCACATCCATGTTTGTTAATGGTATCTACTATAACTAAAAGTATGTATGTTGACGTGAGGTGTACTACCATGATGTTTAGGAACAACTTAGAGCTAAGAGAGATACAATAGTTTTCCTAAGATCTAGAGGATAGTATGTAGATAATGAGACCCATATGATTAATTATATCAACATAGGTATCTAACCTTGTCATAGGTGTCCTATATAAAATATTAAGAAGATAGGATGTGAAAACATAGAGACTTTTTTTTGTTTCACCTTTATTTTTATGTCTTTAGATTATGTGCATACATTGTCTTTATATGTCAAATAATGACACCTTAGATCTTCACCATTGAAATAATTATGAGGAAAATGGGTTAGTGGGATCACAATGTTGAGTTTCTCAAGGACCCCTTATCAATGGGAACTGCCTACATATCTAATACCCTTAATAAGTCCTCATACTTATTTATTACATATGTTTTTGTTGGTGTGTGCCTAAAGATGAAATGTATGATAAGCACAAGCATGTAATGACCTATCATGTAACTTGGGAAATGTACCTTATAGATTTCTATTTAAATGCTTTAGACCTTTATAAATACTTCTACTT
>JARHVA010004646.1:1275000-1355000 GCA_037957365.1 Torreya grandis | reverse complement strand
AAATTAAAAAAGGGGATAAGTTTAGTATTTTTGTTGAAAATAACTTTGAAGTGGTGGAATTCTCAAGGGTTATTGGAATTTTTCAATATTACAGATTGATAATAGAGCTCCAAAGTCCATGGGAGATCTTGGTGGGAGAATAAACTTTAAAAAAATAAACATTGAAAATGCAACTTGTAAAGTATGGTAAACTCATCTAATTTTGCCAGTCAATGTGGAGGAGAAGCCCAACAAAGGATGTAGTTCAAATATTGGCAGCTATGATGTAGGAAGAGACATGTCAAAGAGAATTTATTTAAAACTATAGGACATAAAAGTGGAAGGTATGGCCCATGAAATGGTCTTGAACCCCATTCCATAATTTCTAGTAATAACATGAATAGATTAAACTACCCATCTAACTATTTATGATCACACCAAAATGTAAGAATTACCCACATGCAAAGTCAAATAATAAAACAAAGTTTTAATAAGGGTGCATATTTTGAGAGAAATTGTAACTTTGTATTTTGTAAAGTTTCATTACCTCCCAATTTCCTATTTTTGGTGGGAATATATGTTAGAAAAAACCATGCCAAATGCACTTTGTCAATCTACAAGTTGTAAGTTGTAATTTACTTTTGAACCTCCAGAGCCCACAAAAATCAAGGTGTTGACTACGTGAAAAAGCATGAGGAGACATCAATAAAATAAATGGCATAAATATAAGCATTCAAAATAAATTTTTAAAATTAAAAACTACATATTACATGAAAGTCTCCAAACCCCTTGGGAAAAACAATACTAAAGTGTATATTTTTAATTACAAATTATAAACTGCATGTAAATCCCCCAATTTTTCCAGACAATGTAGTAAAGCCAAAAGGTAATTGGTAAAGATTTGGAGTCAAGTTACAATTTGGAGTTTGTAGATGGAGTTTTGATATCTTCTTATATATAAGTAGCATACACAATACTTAAAATGCCTAGTTGGGATAAAGGACATGGGTGTCAGTAACTGGTCAATGATAGCTTGAGAGGGATGAACAGTCTAGGTATTAAGCCTGAATGGTGCCAAACTCCAAATGACTCAGTTGGGAACATATGGCTATTGTGATCCAAACTATGTTATGATAGGCCAACTGACATTGAAAATCTAATGTCTATAGTTTTTTCATGGTTTTGTTAGAGTTTATTTCAAGAAGAAAGGCCATCAATAAATACATAAATGTTGGAGAAAACAACCTTTTGTCTTAGGCACAACCCTTATTTAAAGACTGCAGAATTCTTCCCCAAATAGTGGATTCTTTTTTACAACATTAATATCTAATGAGTGGGTTGAATAAAGTTCTTAGTTTTGCATGATATGTCTTCAAGAACAAATTACTACAATCCCTCTTATTAGTGATATTTTTACTACACCCACATGTTCATTGGAATTATCATCAACTCTTATTGATTTAATTCCATTGTTTGGGTTTGAGGAACATTTGGTGTTATTAACATTATCCTTCCCAAAATATGAAAGAGACATTAATTTGTTAAGATTTGTAAGATACATCTAAAAATAATAACTAATTGTTTGAGCTCTAAGAGATGACCATGGATGACCTTGTGTTAGCTATGCATGAATTTAAGGCAAGGTCAAAAGGATATGGGATTGACGATGAACATGTAGATGTTAGATGAATTTATAATAAATGACAATATAAATAATTTGTTGTATTCACTTAGACAAATACAAGTCAAGACCGATGGTTTTAAATAATACCCTTTTAACAAAGGACTAATCTAATTATGAAGGAGATTCTGAAAGGTTTTGAGGTTACAAAGCCACTAAGTGATATTTTAAAGGCAAAATAATGATAAATATGAGATGATGGAAAGGGACATAGTGATTCCATTTGAGACTCAAGGCATTGATTATGTTGCCTTTGCACACTTGGCATGCCCTTTAGGCTCGAAATTTGGGGAACATGGAGATAGGAAGGTCAACTTAAGCAACCATTTATTTTAAGGGTTATCATTCCTTATGATGGAATTGGAAAGAATGGTGACAATTACAATGGTAGCTATGATTGAAGAAGGGTATAATGATTGCATTAAAGCACATTGTGAAAGGATCTAAGATGATCTAGATGGAAAATGATCAGTCAACCTCAAAGATAGTATTGAATAAAGTCTCAAGGGTATTTATATTTTGAAAGGTTTTAGAATTCCTTGAAATGAGAAGAATAACAAGTCTCCTCATCTTTTTCATGCTTGGCAAGGAAATAAGAAAAATACTAAAAATAAGGAAGGAATTATTTAGAGAGGTATGCCAAATGTTTTAGAGAATAAAAATGACCTATATAAGTAGAATAAAGAGTAATAAAATTGTAACATTTTTATTTCACAATGGGAAGACAAATAGAGGTCTACAAAAGATTTTAAAGTTGGATGGAATTTTACATTTTTACAAATGCGTAA
The DNA here is from genome assembly GCA_037957365.1 of Torreya grandis. Classification (NCBI taxonomy): domain Eukaryota; kingdom Viridiplantae; phylum Streptophyta; class Pinopsida; order Cupressales; family Taxaceae; genus Torreya; species Torreya grandis. The sequence continues at coordinate 1,352,552 of JARHVA010004646.1, read as the reverse complement.
TTTGTAAATTGTAAGCCAATATCTACCACCTACCAATCAATTTACATTAAAAATTAAAAGTGGAAGTTTTCAATCCAATTTTATCTTTGTACAATTACAAATTGCAAATTACACTTGAAGCTCCCAAGTCTAAAGTAGAACTTTTGAGGGGAACTACAAATCTAGATTAGAAGTTACAAAATTAAAAATTGTAAATGTGCATATGAATTCTAGATTTCTACCAACTTGAAAATATATAGTTGGTGTCCAAATTTTTTTCAAAGGAGGCGTAAAATTGCAAATGGGACCCAAAGTTCCACATCAGGTTAAAAAAGGGTAAAATAATGCACTTATGCATAGTAAAGTTTGGAGACAACCATAAAAAGGTCAAAGGAAATATTAAAATGTGGGAAAAGCACGTTGAATTCAAAAGGTAAAAAAGGTTAAAAATGATCTAAGTGTTACATTTTCTAATGTTTGGATTTTGTTGAAAACCTCCATAGAAGAAAATTTCTTCAAGGTTTGTGAGGCCATGGTGGGACATTACAATTAGATTTTTCAAACTTTCATGGATCCATATTTGTATCTATGAAAACTGGAGTACTCCAATGAAATCATTACAAGGGGGGTGTTATTTAGCCTTCATAATGAGAAGGATAGTTGTCTAGGAGTTTACAGCTATGCAAATTTTATTTAAAGGCATGGCTAAGTGGTTACCCATGAAGATGAGTTTATTTTGATCTCAAGGGAGTATTCTCCCTCAAACCCAAGTGTAGTGGATTTACAACCAATGAGATCAAAGGTTTATTTTAAAATATTCATCATGACATGCATAGATAGTTAACAAAATGATCTCACTGAAAATTAGGATATTCTAGGTGTGACAAAGGGTATCTTCCAGTTGAAGCATATTTCCAAAATATTTGGAGTGATAAAATTTTATAAAAAGAGGGTTTGTCCTATTTTCAAAGCTTGTTGGTTATTATTGGTTTTCTTAGGTATTATGTTCTTTTAAATTTTAGGATATTTATTGTGTGTGTTTTATCTCTCTTGCTAAGGTGGTTGCAATTGTACATCCATTAGGAAGCTCTGAGAGCATGTCTATGTCTCCCCTATTCAAGAGAAAACTCACCATTCTTCTCCCCTTGATCACATTTTGAACAATTATGTATGTAATATATACTATCAAGTTAATAGAAAACAATAGTGATTTATATTGTATCTTATCATTGAAATGAAACAATATATTTTACATGCTTTATTGATTGGATATCTAGTTTTATGCTTAGTAATGGTAGTTATTTTGGGCATAGATCTAGGTTATAAACCCTTTTCTACATTTTGATTTGGAAATGTGTTGTTGATAAAATTTTAAGGACATCATAGGTTTATGGATTTAATAAGAGAAGGTATTTAAATATCTACTTGTATTATATTCTTTAGGTTTTCAAGAATCATCTAAATATTTGCATTATATTGGCAACAATGGATGTAACTCATTCTTGATAATTTCCTTAATTTGTTTTTTAGTCTTCCACATTTGTTGTAAATGAATGATGTCATGCATGTTGAAAGAATTTTTGTTATTTGAAAACCACCACACCACTCTTTTATAACTACCTAACCTATCCTACTTACCTTACCCCACAAATAGTACAACTTGTTGACAATTCTAAGTGTTATTTGCCTATAGATGCATGAATATCGCCTATATAAAATGTGTTTGTGTATTTTTATTTGAATCCCAAAATTACAATATCCCATTTGGATCTAAGTTTAAAATATATTTAAAATGAAGGTTTCATTCACTTTCTCATCTATCTTCAGTAGCTTGTATTTGTCCTAGAGCATTTGTTCATTCTATGTGACAACTCTTACCGAGTGGAGTGAGAATATTTGGTTATGTCCTAGTTAGATTTGTGTTTTATGTGTGTCAATAATCCCCATGGATATTAATGTGTAGTATCTCAATATATGATCAAGCTACCCCTTAAGTTATCTCACCTTGGTTTAAGTAGACTCAGAACTAGTAGGTATCTAACTATACCCGCTGTGTGTCTCTTCCAGTCATTATCTACATTTAGTCCATCCTGATGGTAAACCCTCCCCAAACTATAAAAACATATTTATGGGTTTTTCATCTTTATTTTCAATTCTATCCAAGTGTGTAATATTGAGTGAGAGAGGTATACAATTAGAAACCAACACCCTACTGGTATCATTTATAGGGATTAAACATCAATTCTTATCACTTGTGTGGCCAGGAACTCTTGCAGAGGGCTATAATCTTCTCAAGTTATCTATCAAGAAATATCTTAGGCATTAGTCACAACTATGTAATTTTAAACATTGTTTATTCATACCATCTCATGTGTTTGAAATTTTAGGTTATTTGAGCATGCTTTACCATCAACTGCACCAACACTTCACTAACCCCATTATCTGGGAATTGAAATATTTTGATAAATTAACATCTACTAAGTTTATTATAAAGAGCTATTAATTTTTTCTTGTTTTAATGTGGTTTCTCTTTTTGAACATAAACTTGGTTTTTAAGTGTCTTTCCTTTTACATCTCATCACTAATTTCAGCAAAAGTATAATTTCAATATGTATCACCACATGTTTGTAATATGTTATATTATATAATTTTGCTTCTAATGGTGACTCCAAATTTGTATCTAATTTCAAGGAAGGTTAGTGCCCACTTTTAATATCTTCATTCCATTGTGAGTTTTCTCTTTCTTGCAAATATAGAAGGACTAAGATAATCCTTCAATGATGACTCATCAAAATAACTTATCTCACCCTTAAGTGTTAATCAAAGAAGGAGACAAGTTTGGAGACCAATTGAAGGATAAAATTTTAATGCAAAGGATTGTTTGGGTTATCAAGATTATGGTACACTTGAACTCTTATTTATTTAACTTCTTGTTATTAAATATTATCATAGTTCTCCTAATCATTTAGAACCTTATAGTGAAATTTATTACCCATCACCTTCTCAACTAGTTGAATCTCCTCCTAAGTTTGATCCACCAAGTCCACATCACTCACCCCCTCACACCCCTTTGCAATTTGATCTTGAACCACCCATTAAAAAAATAATGAGTCATAGGTATCAAGATGAGAATGAGTGTCTTGCATCTAGGATTCTCCAGTTTAGACCAATTAATTTTGATGAAATAGAGGGTTACCCCAATGAAGTTCCAAATGAAGTAAGAAACTACCTCCCTAAGTTTCTAGGGAATAATGCAGTGACTAGTGATCAAAATTTGAGGTATTTTTGCATCATAATTGAAGATTATGAGGTTGATCACGAGGATTTTTGCATTACTATAATTTTTTACATGATGGAAGAAAATGCTCATGAGTGGTTCAATTCCCTTCCCCATAGAAGCATTGATTCATGGGAAGAAATGAGGAATGTTTTCAAAATTCAGTATGGTGATAGGATTGATCCTAGGTTCCTTATTGTTGAATTTGATAACATAAATAACAACCCTAATGAGTGTGTGTAGGATTTTAATACAAGGTTCAGTAAGACCATGATGAGGCTACCTAAAAATTTAGACCTAGTGATATAACTTGCTTAATTAAATATTGTGATGCCTTTAACAAGAAGGTTGCATACTACTTGAGGGACAAGGACCCTACAAAAATGAGGTTGGAATTTAATATGGCCATACAAATTTAAAATAATATAAAGGTTATGGGTAAATATTTGAATAAGCTGACTAATGTGAAGCTGGTGAATTGTGCAAAAATGTAGTCCACTAAAACAACCAACCTTGAGGAAATCATAAAAACCTTGGCCTCCACTATCAAAGAAATGTCATAGAAGTTGGCTAGAGTTGAGAAGGGATTACCAAATGGGTCTACAAGTGAAGAGAGAGATCTAAATCATAATAAAGCACAAGGGAGACCCCCTTTTCACATTAGAGATAATGATAGAGGAAAGAGGCCTACCTATGATGAAAAAAATGATAGAAATCAGAATAGAAGAACTAGAAAGGAAGTTATTGATCCATTAAATGCCAAAGTGAATGTTATAGATTATGACCTTCACCATTCATTGGTATGATAAGTTATTTCTCCCCCATCATCCTTGTGATACTACTGAATACATTGATAAAGATGAAGAATATCCTAAGTCTACATTTGAAGAAGATGATATTTTTATGTTTGATTGTCAATTCTCTCGAAGAAAAATGTTTTCCTCCATAGAATTATTGAGTACCACAATTGTTGATCATTTTTGGAGTGCAGTATGAAAGGTATGTGTCCCAACTCTTGAATTTATTTATGATATTAGCATGACATAATCATATGAAATTAACTAATCATGATTTCAAATTTTTAAGATCAATGATGATTAATAAATATGATGGGGGAATTCCTTTAGTTGAATATAGGTAGTTACTAATTAATGTAGTACTTTCCCAAGAGGAAAGAATATAGTCTAAGAAGTAGGCAACAAGGTGTCACTCAAGAGACTACCCCTACAAATCCAAGTACAAGGGATGAAATTTAAAGAAGTTAATAAAAATATAACAGTCCCTATTCTTTCCAAGCCAACACCCAATTCCCAAGTTATCAAATAGAGAGGTGTTCCAACCAAGAATAGAGTAACTTTTTAGTTTAGTATCCCTAAGGGTGTGAATGATATAAGATGAAATATGCCCTTGAAGACTACTATTAAAAATGCAAATTCATCCCAAACTATTTCTCCTATGACTTCGAATGACTGTATTCCAACTGAAGGTGTTATCACCCTTCCCCCAAATACTCCCCTTCCTCAGTACAACATATGTGATATGGCCCAAGTGTTGAGCCACCTAAAAATCACCGTGCCACTTTTTGAGTTAATATGAATACCTAAACATAAGAAGAGGGAATTTGAATATTTGGAATTTGGTGAGAGTATAGATAAAAATGAGATGAATTCAACCTATAAACTCTTTGAGGATGATGAATAATTAGATGAGGTTATTGAACTAGCTTTATAAAGTTCATTATAGGACTGCACTAATAGAGAGTCAGCTAGATGTTGACCCATTGTATACCATCATATTGATTAATGGATTGATTTTTCATAATTATATGTTTGATTCTATAGGTTCTTACAATTTGATTCCCCTTGGTGTCCTTAATGATCTTGGAATAAAATTAACCTTAGTGTTTGGTAAGTGATATTCCTTGGACTCATGAAAGGTGCTAATTGTTGGAAAAGTTAAAGGGTTGGTAGTGTAATTGGTAGTTCACCTAAGTAGTTTCTAAATATGGATGTGGTATTTTTGGACTACTCACCTAAGTGGGAGATGATATTATCATGAAAATAGACTTCTATCATGGGTGCAAGTGTGAAAATGGAGTTGTCTTATGTCACCATTCCATTAGAGGGAAAGATGGTCAACTGTTATAGAGAGCTTAAGATGTTTTATGTACTTGAAGATATAAAATGTGCTCTAAATGAAGTGTTGTATATGGATGTATAAATTAGTAGCTTCATTGGGAATGTGGATGTTTTTGAATATCCTATTGTTCTTGATGTTGGGTTTGACAATGAAACTGATGTTTGGAAAATGTATTTTGACAGGGCTTACTCTAGTCATGGAAATGGAGTCAGGGTTATCTTCTATGACCCTAATGGGAAATCTTTCTAGTTTTATTTCAAGATGTCCTTTGAGGGCATAAATAATACTACTTAATATGAGGCACTCTTGATTGTTTTGAGAATTACCTACAAACATGGAATTACATGTCTAATTGTAAAGGGTGATTCTGAGCTAGTGGTTAAGCATGTCCACAATTATTATGCCACCCAAAATAAAAGGCTAAAATAAATATAGGGATGTTTTATAGGATTTTTTAGAGTTCTTCAATGCTTTCAGCATTAGTTGTCATGATAGAAATTTTAATGAAGAAGTTAACAGACTTGTAGGGTTAGTTGCTTAGTTTGAAGTTGAAAATATGAACCCTCATTGTTAGTATCAAGTGGAGGTGTTTTTTAGGCCTTCAATCCTAGATAATATTTATATATGGTAAGTTTTTGATGATGATGAACAAATTAGAAGGTTTTTTAAATTGTGAAACAAAATTTAAAGAGTAACTCATAGATTTGGAAACTATGGTTTAGATCTATGATGAAAAATAAACCTTATTTCATAAAGATGTAATTTAATTGAAGATAAACACTCTCCCTAGGGGATTAGTGAATTTAGAAGCATATTTTGATCGAGAAGATAGAATTAAAAATCAAGACTTATTTATCTCAGAATATGTGACTAAATGTAATTTGGGCTCTAACAAACATCCATAAAAAGTATGGATAGGTAATCACTTAAGTGCAATAGAAAAATAAACTTACATGTAACTACTAAAGAAGTAACAAGATTGCTTAGCCTAGTATTATTCTAAACTAAAAGGGTATAGGTAATTTTTGTTTCAACATGTTATTATATTACAACTTGATATCAAGCCTTTCAAGAAGGAAAGGTTTATTAATCCTATCTTAGACACCAAGATGCAGGATGAGTTAAAGAAGATAAGGGATAGTGGAATTATTTAGTCCATCAAATATTCATCATGAGTGGAAAACTTAATCCTTTTGAAAAAGAAAAATGTTGACATCCACTTGTGTGTGGATTTCCAAAATTTGAATAAAGCTTATTTAAAAGATAATTACCCCCTACCCAATATGGATAACCTACTACAAAGTGTTATTGTATTAGAAATTTTATCCACATTTGATGGTTTGTAAGGTTATCATGAGGTTGTGGTGAAGGAATACAAGAGACCAAAGACCAAATTTACATTTCCTTGGGCCACATATGTTTATATGAGGATGCCTTTCATGTCAATGAATGATGGAGTGAAGTTTCAATGAGCTATGGACATTACCTTTGCAAGGGTAATTAACAAGATTATAGTTGTGTATCAAGATGACATTACCATGTACTCTAAGAATAGAATAGAACATTTGGAGCATCTAGAAAAAGTGTTCATTAGATGTAGGGAGTTTAACATTTCACATAATCCTAAGAAGTGTAATTTTGGATTATAAAAGGCTAAGTTGTTGGGATACATAGTGTCTAAGGATGGTGTCATGATTGACTTAGAGTGAGTAAAATCCATTGACAAAGTGCCTATACTATAGTCCAAGAAGGGAATTCAGTCCATCTTTAGACAAATTAACTTTGTAAGAAGCTTTATGTCCAATTTCTTATAGATTACTCTACATATTATATACATGCTAAAAAAGGACTAGAATATCAAGTGGGAAGAGAAGGCCATGAAAAAATTCAATGACATCAAAGGATCTTTAAAATTTTCCCCTACCTTGGCCAGCCCTGATTACATTAAAACATTCCAGATATTCTCTTTTTCATCCCAAAATACTTTAGTTGTTGTCTTGTTGAAAATGAATGATGACAGTCATGAGCAATTCATATATTTTTGTAGTAAGGCTATGCAAGGTTTTTAATTGAAGTATACCATTATTGGAAATATTGTCATTGATATCAAATGTTTAACATTATTGGTGACAAAGGCCCCATAACATTTATTGTCTAAAAGTGTTTTTAATGTTCATATTTTGGCTAAACTGTGTTGATATTTATTTAATATTAATGAATATATATTTGGTTGCATAAAGTTAAAAGAGGGACCATGAAGAAGTAAAAGAGTCACGAGTTAAAGACAAAAGAGGGAAAGGACTCATTTTCATATGAAGGGTCATCTTGAGGAATTGAAAGAGTCACCAAGTGAAGATAAAAGAGGGAAGGATACATTTTTCCATGAACAGTCACCTTGATGAATTCAAAGAGTCACCAAATAAAGACAAAAGGGGAAATGATGCATTTGCTTATGAAAGGTAACCATGTGCCTTTTCAAATGAAAGGATTTGAAGGGTAATGCAAGTTTGGTACCATTTTCCATATGGATTGAAGGGGTAAAAAGGGTGAATTCAAAAGATCATTTGGAAAACTATAAAAAGAGGCTTGGGTAGCCATTTTAAATATGCAAGAGAGTGCATGGTTTTTATTTATTTTATATAAGAAAAGAAGAGAGAAGAGAAAGAGATTTTGCAGAGTTTTATCATTTTTTTAGAAAGCAACATTGAAATATAGTTGTGTTTTATATATAAGAGGGGTTAGTGTTCCTATGGGTTGGTGCTCTTGTGGTTTGGTGCTCACAAATATTTGATATGTTGGTGTTCGACAAAGGGGTTGGTGATCCTACAAGTTGGTGCTTGTGAACTTTGTAATTTGAGTTGGTGTTAATTCATATACTTTAGATTGTTCTCCATGGTTTTTCTCACATTGGGTCTCTCTCTCTCTCTCTCTCTCTCTCTCTCTCTCTCTCTCTCTCTCTCTCTCTCTCTCTCTCTCTCTCTCTCTCTCTCTCTCTCTCTCTCTCTCCTCTCTCTCTCTCTCTCTCTCTCTCTCTCTCTCTCTCGTGTGGTGCATGATATTGTTTTAGTTTTATTTCATATCTTGTATGTATGATTAAGTGTTTAAAGAAAAGAAATCAGACTAAGTAAAAGATTTAAAATATATATAATATACTAATTCACCTCCCCCTCTAGGTATATTCTATGCTTAACAATTGGTATTAGAGAAGGTTAATTTTAAAAGAGTTTAACAACTTGAAGGTAGATCAGGGAAAGCATGATGGTTATATCACATGAAGGTTTTTTTTACAAACAAGACACCTTTGTTTGATGGTACAAATTATGCCTTTTGAAGCATAAGAATGAGGACTTACTTGATGGCCCTTAGATTTGACATTTGGCAAGCAGTGGTGGAGGAATATGAAGAGCCACAGACACTTGTAACTACTCTAATGGAAAACAAGGCATGTGAAAATAATTATAAATATTTAAATGCTATTTTATGTGGTTTATGCCAATTATAATTTGTTAAAGTTATGTAATGCAAATCTGCTCATGAGACTTTGGTAAATCTTGAAAATATTTAAAAAGGTGATGGAAAGCTTCAACAAGCTAAGCTCCATAATTTTAGGAGATAGTTTGAGAGTTTGAATAGGAAAAAAATATAGAAAGTTATCTTTTATAAGTTGATCAAATAGTTAATCAGATTCAATGCCTTGAATAAAATTTAGAAGAATCAACAGTGGTACAAAAGGTTTTGAGATCTCTACCATTGAGATATGATGTAAATTTTTTAGTAATGGAGGAGATGAAGGATCTAGCCAAGATAAACATGGATAAACTACATGATATTATTATAGCATATGAGATGTGTATTGAACAAGAGAAAACCTCAAAGAGGGAAGCTACTTTAAAGACATCAAAGAAATAAAAAGCTAAGATTCAAGAATCAAGTGACAACTCTAGCGATGCGGAAGATGAAAATTGAGCTTTATTCATCCATAAACCAAAAAAATGCACAAGTAAACATCAAATAAAATTGCCATTTAAATGTTTTAAATGTGGTAAGATTGGATATTTTGTAACTAAGTGCCTAGATAAGAATAATGGTGATAATGAAGAAGGAAAGTATACAAACAAGAACTTAAAAGTTAATTTCAAAAATGGATTCAAGAAGAAGATTTTATATTCTAAATATCTTGGCTCAGTTGAAGATAGTGGAGTTAGTGACTCAAATCAAGAAGAGTTTCTATTCATGACCATACATGAAGATGCCTCTACAAGTAAAAGTACAGATGATCAAGAAGAAAAACATGAGAATAAAAGATGAATCTAGAAGGATAAATCATTTTAGAATAATTAAAATTTATTGATAATAATAATAATCAAAGATTGAATCTCTAGATTGAGAAAAATGAAAAGGAGTCAAAGGAAATAATTGAAGATCTATAAACACAAATTGAAGAAGCCAAAAAGACTGAAGAAGATCTAATAGCTCAATTATGAAAATTAAGTGAATAATGTGAAAGATATGTTGTTTAAATTTCCCCTTTAAAATAATATATCAAGAAAACCAATAAAATAGTCAATGATAGAGCAGTAAATGATTTGAAATTTGAAAATATCACTAGCATGTTGAATAAGATATTAAAAAGTCAAAAATAAATATTAGATAAGACATGTATAAGATTTGAAAAGAAAAATAGCTATGATAAAGCTATTAAAAAAGATTAAATAAAGAGGGAAGAAGTTAAGATTGTTGATTACAGCTCAAACAAAAAATGCTGAAAGGAATAGAGCTATAAAAGATAACTAGGTCAAAGATACATAAATTAGAACAAGTTCTATTTTCATGGTTATTATTTTTATTCTAATGGTTATGGTCATAAGATAATAAAATATAAGAAAAGAGATAATAATTTTAGAAACAAGGAGAAGGAAACTCGTGTAGAGTCAAGCAAAAGCCACAAATCTTTTGCTCCTCTATCAGGCTTTGATAAAGAGGCCATAATATGTTACAAGTGCAATAATTTCAAACACATAAATTAGTATTGTAGAAGCATGTTTGAGCCAATCAAGAAGGATCAACATTTAAAGGCTCCATCATCAAGAAGAAAGTTTAGATAGGTTCATGATAGAAGAAACAACCTGAAAAGTCTATGTTAGTCTAGACAACTTTGCATGCAATAAATGAAGAAAAGCCATGGTTCATCAATAGTGGATGTTCGAGAAACATGAAAAGAGACAAGAGAAAGTTCATAACTCTAAATAATATCAATGGTGGCATAGTGAAATTTTGAGATAATACCACTACTAAAATAGCTAGAAAAGGTACATTAAGTTTGGATAATGGTAGAACTAAGACTGAAAATTTTTTGTATGTAGAAGGTCTCAATAATAATCTACTGAGTGTATGTTAAATGTGTGATCAAGGACACATACTAAATTTATATGTATAACATTGTGAAATTAGGAGAAAAGATTCAAATGTGTTGATTACAAGTGCTCAAAGGATAGGAAATAATTTATATATCTTATCAAATATCAAAGGTCAAAGATGTTGTTTGAGTTAGATTGAGGAAAGTTGGTTGTGGCATAGGATAATGTGACATATAAATATTTATAATCTTTTCAACATCAGCAAAAATAAAGTAGTTAGAGATACTCCAAAGATTACAAAGCCCTCCAACATGCTTTGTGAACCTTGTCAGCATGGGAAGCATGCTAGAAGATGGTTCAAGACAAAAGAATAATTGACTACTCAGATGTTAGAGCTTGTTCACACTATCTATGTATACCTATGAGAACTCAAAGTACTCAAGGTGAGAAATAATTCATGTTGCTTATTGATGATTTTACACGTATGACTTAGGTGATGTTTTAGAAGAAAAATTAGAAGCTTTCATCCAATTCAAAGCATTTAAGGCTTTAGTTGAGAATGAAACTAGTTTAAAGATTAAGTTCTTGAGATCAAATCAAGGAGAAGAGTTAATTTTAGATCAATTTATTGATTATTTTAAAGACCATGGGATAAAGAGACATTATTTAGCAGCCAAAACTCCATAGTAAAATGGAGTAGTTGAGCAAAAAAATCAAATAGTTCAAGAGATCGTGAGCACAATGCTAAATGAATCCAAGACACTAGATAAATATTAGAGAGAGATAGTAGGTAAAGTAGTGCATATCCAGAATAGAGCATTGTTGAGAGTCAACAGTGACAAGACTCCCTATGAGCTATGGAAAGATAAACTAGCTATAGTTGATTATTTCAAAGTTTTTAGTATTAGATGCTTCATAAAGAGAACTGATGAAAATTTGGGTGAGTTTGAATCTATAATAGATGAAGGTATATTTTTTTACATATTATTGTACTAAATAAACCCTTATAAATTTTGTAACAAAATAAACAAGAAGATTATTGAAAGTGTAGTGTCAGAATACATGAAGATAGTGATCCAACAAACACTCCTAAAATCATTTAAGAAGAAGATTTTGAAGAATCAGATGAAGATGAGAAGGAGAAAAAGGACACCAAAACCCCATCCAAATATGTCCAAAAAAATAATAATGAAAGTGACATCATTAGGAACATAAATGAAGGAGTTCACACTAGAAGAATGATGGAAAGTGAATTTGAGCAAGTTAATTTTTCTTTGTTATCCAAAATCTAGTGTAAAACATTTTTAGAAGCTAGACATGATGAGCATTGGGTTAATGCAATGGATAAAGAATTAAATCAGATAGAAAAGAATGATATTTGGGAATTAGTGCCCAGGCAAAAATGTCAAAATGTGATAGAAACAAAATAGGTATACATAAATAAGATAAATGAAGATGGTGAAGTTACCAAGAATAAATCAAGATTAGTTTGTAAAAGATATGCTCAGATTGAGGGAACAGATTTTAAATTTTTTTTGCACCAGTAGCAATACTAGAGGCTATTAGAATGTTTCTTACATATGTAGCGTTTAATAATTTTAAAGTGTTTTAGATGGATGTCAAGCCTACTCTCCTAAATGGGAATTTAGAAGAGGATGTCTATATTGAGTATCCTGATGGATTTATTCTCTCAAATGATAATAATTATGTATGTAGATTGAAGAAATCACTGTATGGATTAAAACAATCTCCTAGATCTTGGTATGCAAGGCTTAATAAGTACCTGTAAGATCAAGGTTTCAAGAGAGGTTTTGTTGATAGTAATAGTTACATCAAAATAGAATATGAGCATCAATTGATTAATGTGTTATATGTTAATGACATAATATTTGTAGGGAAAATTAAAAAGATGACAAAATAATTTTTTGATAATATGTAAAAAGAATTTGAGACGTCTATGCTTGGAGAATTGTCATTTTTCTTAGGGTTGCAAATATTTCAATTAGATAAATAAATTCTCATATCTCAAAGTAATTATGCCAAGTAAATGTTAAAAAAATTAGTTTTGAGCATTGTGCACTAGTTGGCACACTAATGAGCACAAGGAACAAGGTGAGTAAGGATAAAGATTCACATGTTACAGATCAATATTTGTATAGATCTATGATTGGTAGTCTTTTATATCTGACAACATTGAGGCCAGACATCATGCATGAAGTAGGCATGGTTATGATATATCAGGCATCCCCAAAGGAGAGTCATGTTTTATTGGTGAAGAGAATATTTAGATATGTCAAGGGGACATTGGATTATGGATTGTGGTATCCCATGTGTATGGATTTCACTTTGGTTGCTTATACAGATTTAGATTGGGCAAGTTGTTTGGATGATAGAAAAAGTACAAGTGGAGGACCTTTTTTCCTCGATGATAGCTTAGTATCATGGCTAAGCAAGAAGTAAAACTCAATATCACTTTAAACAACTAAATTAGAATATATTATAGCAATGTTGTGTTCCACTCAAGTGTTTTAGATGAAGTAAAATTTAGAATACATCAAGGTAAAATATGATGAACCTATTTTTATTTTGTGTGACAACATAAGTGCTATTGATATTTCTAAGAATCTAGTGATGTATTCAAGAATAAAACATATTCCTATTAGATATCACTTTTTGAGAGAGTAGGTTGTATATCAATAGGTTAAGTTAGAATATATCAATACTATAGAATAGATTGAAGATATTTTCACAAAGGCACTACCAAATGACACATTTGATTATGAATGAGAGAAGTTGTGAGTAATTTATTTTACTTCCTACCATTGAGGATTAGCATTAGTTGAGGGGGAGATAAGTGTTAGCTCTAGCATATACCCTTTACCATTGATGTCAAAGGGGGATAAGTACAAGAATAGGTATAGGATTCTACAATAAGGGGGATTTACTATATGTTTTTTATTGGCAGTATTGATAGGTTGGTAGTACAAATTTCAAGATGTGATAGTTTTAGTTTGAAATTTCCATCAATGACAAAGGGGGAGATTATTGGAAATATTTTCATTTATGTCAAAGGTCTAAAAATATTGGTGGCAAAGGACCCATAGCATTGATTTCCTAAAGGTGTTTTTAATGTTCATATTTTGGATAAAGTATGTTGATATTTATTTAATATTAACAAATCTATTTTTGGTTGCATAAAGTCAAAAGAGGGCCCATGAAGAAGTAAAAGAGTCATGAGGTAAAGAAAAAAGAGGGAAAAGATGAATTTTCCCATGAAGGGTCATCTTGAGCAATTCAAAGAGTCACCAAGTGAAGACAAAGAGGTAAGGGCACATTTATCCATGAAGGGCCACCTTGAATAATTCAAAGAGTCACCAAATAAAGACAAAAGGGGAAAGGATGCATTTGATCATGAAGGGTCACCATGTGACTTTTAAAATGAAAGGATTTGAAGCGTCATGGAAGTTTAGCTCCATTTTACTTGTGGATTGAAGGGTCACAAAGGGTGAATGCCAAAGGTAATTTGGAAAGATATAAAATGAGGCTTGAGAAGCCATTTTAAATATGCAAGATAGTACATGGTTTGTAATTATTTTATATAATAAAAGAGGAGAGAAGAGAAAGAGATTTTATAGAGTTCTATAATTTTTTAAGAAAGTAACATTGAGAGATAATTGTGTTTTATACACAAGAGGCATTGGTTCTCCTATGGGTTGGTGCTCAAAAATATCTGTAAGGGGTTGGCTCTCACAAATAGTTTCTTTGTTGGTAATCCTACATGTTGGTACTTACAAACTTTATAATTTGAGTTGGTGCTCATTCATATACTTGATATTTTTCTCCATGGTTTTCCCACATTGGGTTTCCATGTAAAAATTTGCTCTTTGCTCTCTCTCTCTCTCTCTCTCTCTCTCTCTCTCTCTCTCTCTCTCTCTCTCTCTCTCTCTCTCTCTCTCTCTCTCTCTCTCTCTCTCTCTCTCTCTCTCTCTCTCTCTCTCTCTCTCTCTCTCTCTCTCTCTCTCTCTCTCATGTGGTGCATGTTATTATTTGAGTTTAATTGCATGTCTTGTATGTATGATTAAGTGGTTAAATAAAAGAAATAAAAATAAATAAAATATTTAAAAGATATATAATATAATGATTGACTCCCCCTCTCATTATATTCCATTCATAACAACCATCATGGAAAAAAAAGATTTCAATCTCTTGAAGGCTATTAAAACATTCAGATTCTATATTTTGAGTTCAAAGATTTTTGCATATGTCCCACATATAATGGTGAAGGAAATATTGACTCAGATTAAAGCATCAATCAAGAGATGTAGGTGAGAATTGATATTCAGACCACTAAGCTAGTGAGAGGGATGAGTCTAGCTAGGATCATGGATGAGACCATTTTGTAAGCTATTGAGGTAAACCCTATTGTTTTTAATGTTAATGATTCTTTAAGTATAATTAGCATATCTTCATGGTATAAGGACATTATTTACTAAGTGGAAATTTTAAATTAATCCCCTAACATGGATAATAATCAAATGAGACTCTTAAACTTATTTCCTAAAAGTATGCCTTGATTGAAAATGGACTAGCATGGAAGAATTTAGATGGGGTTCAAGTAAGATGCCTTGTAGAATAAGAAAATACCAATTTAATTTAATGTTTCCATAGTGGATTATGTGGTGGTCACTTTCATCCTAAAGTCATATCTCATAAAATTATAAGATTTGGTTATTGGTGGCCTTCAATATTCAAAAATGTTTCTCAATAGGTTAGAAAATGCGAGAAATCTTTGCACTTTTTTGGAAGGCTAAAGGCTTCTTGTTCTCTCCCCTTGCAAGCTATAATTATTTAAGTCCCATTTATATAATAAGGAATGGATTCCATTATGGAAATCACTGATTCATCAATCACTATACATAGATGGATATTAATTGTAACTGATTACTTCATAACATGGGTTGAATTGGTCCCTACAAAGAATGCCACACACTAGGTAATCATGGACATTCTATTGAATCAGATTATTTGTAGATTTAGTATAACTGTCAAGGTAATTTATAATAATGCCATGAGATTTAGAGCTAAACCTTTAGTAGTATTGTGTAAAGAGTATAGGATCTCATTGACTTTTGCTTCCAACTACAACCCTCATGGTAATGGGTAAGAATAATATAGTAATAATAACTTGCTCAAAATCATTAGATGAACTTTGGAACCTAACAAGAAGAAGTGGGGTAAATAATTGAAGTTTGCCTTGTGGGCTGATAGGATTATGCCTGAGAGAGATACAAGTAAAATCCCTTTTTAGATTTTTTATGGAGCTAAATCTATCTTACCTATGAATTTGTAGTTTCTAACCTATCAGTTCATTTAAAAGCTAGATGAAGATGAGAAAATTAACCACTACGAAAGTAGAATAAAAAATATTATTGAGCTTGATGAAATTAAAAGACAAGATCATGAAAGACACCTCAAGTTCAAGGAAAGATTCAAAATAATATTTGATAAAAAAGGTTACTTCGATAAAATTTGAGGTAGGTGATCTTGTTTTACTTTTAGATAATAGGCACGAGGAGAAAGGGAAGCATGACAAGTTTGATGCCTTTTGGATGGTCCCTTATTCTATCTATTGTAGAATTGGGGAACACACTTTCTTCTTTAGAGACGTAGGTGGTGAGATACTTGAGTTACCAGTTAATGGTAGACATATGAAACACTTCCTTGACTGAGTCCATAACTGTGTAAAATAATGTAGTGTATAGTTTTTTTAGTTTTGTTTCCCCTTTATCTTGGGCCTTATTTTTATAATTACTTTCATAATTTTTTTATCATGTATTTGTTTTCAAATACTCTTAATATATTTTTGGTAGTCTACCCTTGTCTATTTGAGGCTTTGTGGGTGTTTTCTAAGAAATTGCTAAAATTTTGACTCTACAGACTAAGGGATTGGCACCTGGTCTTGTTTTTTGGGGTTCTTTGCACACCTGAAGGGGGTGTACATCCCCGAGTGAGAGAGAATATTAGTGCCAAAACTTTCACTAAGAATTTGTGCCCTATTTTTGAAATATTAATGCTTGATTATTTAAATATTATCCCAATCCACTAGTGTATTCACCCAAGTTACAAAAAACCCCATTTTCATGTTCATGTTATGTAAACCCTATGAGATTTCTATTTGAACTAACGATTACAATATTTGTGTTTTAATTATATTTTAGGGTCTATATCATGAGTGAGCTAGGAGAATTTTAAAAATGACTAAAAGGTAAAAAGGGGATAAGTTTAGTATTTTCATTGTAAAGAAATTTGAAATGGAGGAATTCTCAAGGGTGATTTAAGGTTTGCAACATTGAAAATTGCAAATGGATCTCCAAAGTCCATGGGAGATCTTGGTGGGAGAAATAAATTGTAAAAAACAAACATTTAAAATTTAACTTACAAAGTGTGGTTAACTCTCCCAATTATATCAGTTAATGTGGAGGAGAAGCCCAACAAAGGATGCAGTTCAAATATTGGCAACCATGATGTGGGAAGAGACATCTCAAAGAGAAAATTTTTAAAATAATAGGACATATACGTGGAAGGTGTGAGCCCATGAACTAGTCTTTAAACCCATTCCAAAATTTTTATAAATAATATGAATAGATTAAACTACACATGTGACTATTTCTGCTCACACCAAAATTTATGACTTGCCCATGTGGAAAGTCAAATAATAAAATAAAATTTCAAGAAGGAAAGATATTTTCAGAGAAATTATATCTTTGCATATTGAAAATTTGTAATTTTCCTCTTGAGTTCCCATTCCTGGTGGGAATATATGGTAGAAAAACACCATGCAAAATGCACATTATCAATCTCCAAGTTGTAAGTTGCAATTTACTTCTAAACCTCTAGAGCATCCAAAAAGGAAGTTGTTGACTACATGGAAAAGAATGAGGAGACATCAAAAAAATAGATGGTGGAAATATTATTGTTCAAAGCAAAATTTGAAAATTGAAAAATACAGATTACTTGAAAGTCTCCAAACCTTGTAAGAAAGACAAGACCAAAATTTAATTTTTTAATTATAAAAAGTAAATTGCATGTAAATCCCTTAGCTCCACAAATCAATGTAGTAAAGGAAAAAGGCAAGTGGCATAGATTTGGATTGAATTTATAATTTGGCATATTGCAACTTGAATTTTGTAGATGGATTTTCAAGATCTACCCATAAATAGGTAGCATACATAATAGTTCAAATACCCAGATCACATAAAGGACATGTATATCTTTAATTGGTCAAATGGCGATTTGAGAGGGATGGACACATTAGGTGTTAAGTCTTAATGGTACCAAATTAAAAATGACTCGGCTAAGAACATATGGCTATTGTACTCTAGAGTATGCTATGATAGGCCAACTAACATTGAAAATATGATGTCCTCAATTTTGGCGTGGTTTTGTTAGAGTCAATTATAGGAAGAAAGGCCATCAATAAACATAAAAATATTAGAGAACACAACCTTGTGTCTTGGGCATATCCCCTATTCAAGGACCAAATAAATTTTCCCCAGATGGTTGATCCTTTGTTCTAAGGATGATATATAATACATGGGTTGAATCAAGCTCTTACTATTGCATGATATGTTTTTAGGAATAAGATGATACTCACCCTCTTATTTGTGATATTGTTAGTACACCCACATGTTCATCAGAAGTGTTACCATCTCTTATTGAGTTAATACCATTATTCAGGTTTGAGGAATGATTGGTGTTATTACCATTATCCTTCACAAAATGAGAAAGAGACACTAATTTGTTAGGATTTTTAGGATATATCTAAAAATAATAACCAACTATTTGAGATCTATGAGATGGCCATGGATGACCTTGTGTTGACCATGCATGAAGTTAAGGTGAGGTCAAAATATGAGGGCCAAATTGTATTTTGTCTCTCTTTCTAAGGTGGTTATAGTTGTAAAACCATTAGTAAACTATTAGAGCATTTCTATATCTCCCATGTTCAAGAGAAAGCTCATCATGCTTCTCCCCTTGATCACATTATGAACAATGATGTATGTAATATCTAATTTAAAGTTAATGAGAAATAGTTGTGATATTTATTGTATCTTTTCATTAAAATGAAATAGTATATTTTACATGCTCTATTGATTGGATATCTTATTTTATGCTTAGTAATGTAATTCTTTTTTGGGATATATCTAGGTTATAAACCCCTTTTTTCATTACGATTTGGAAATGTGTTGTTGATAACCCTTTAAGGATATCTTAGGTTTATGGATTTGATATGATAAGGAATCTAAATATCTAATTATAGTGTATTCTTTAGGTTTTTAAGAATCATATGAATATTTGCATTGTATTGGCATCA
Organism: Torreya grandis; assembly: GCA_037957365.1. Classification (NCBI taxonomy): domain Eukaryota; kingdom Viridiplantae; phylum Streptophyta; class Pinopsida; order Cupressales; family Taxaceae; genus Torreya; species Torreya grandis. The sequence goes on along the minus strand of JARHVA010004646.1, from coordinate 1,333,426 downwards.
ATGGATGTAACTCTTTCCTGATAATTTCCTTAGCTTATCTTTATGTCTTCTACATTTATTACAAATTAATGATGAAATGCTTTTTGAAAGAATTATTTCTATTTTTAAACCACCACACCACTCTTTTATATATACCTAACTCATCCTACTTCCCTACTGTACAAATAATATACCCCATTGACTATTTGAAGTGTTATTTGCCTATAGATACATAAATGTTGCCTATATAAAATGTGTCTATATATTGTTATTTGAATCTAAGAACTAATATCTCCCATTTGTCCCAAATTTGTTAAAAATTTATTTAAAATTAAGGTTAAAATCACTTTCCCAACTATCTTCAGTAGATTTTGTCTAGCCTAGAGCATTTATTCATTTCATGTGACAACTCTTACTGAGTGAAGTGAACAAGTTTGGTTATGCCATTGTCATATTTTTGTTTTATGTGTGCCAATAATCCCCATGAAAATTGAAATATACAATCCCTCTATGGGAGTAAGCTATCCCTTAGGTCCTCTGGCCTTGGTTTAGGCAAAGCCAAAAGTAGTGGGTAACTAACCATGCCCTCTATCAATATCTTCTTGTCATTGTTTGTGTTCTATCCATCATTATGTTAAACCATACCCTAGATATAATGACATATTTATGGGTTTTTCATATATGTTTACCATGCTATCCAAGTGTGAAAGGCTGAGTGAAAGAGGTGTAAAACTATGAAGCAATAGTATACATAGTGAGTGTAGTTTTAAATCCATGACATTTATTGATACCAACTTAGTTTTACATTATAGTCATTATATGCTAATTATTTCCTCTTTGATAATGGATTATGATGTAATTGGAGTAAAAGGTTATACAATGCTTGACATAAGGTATGAAGATGAAATCCCTTTTATATATTCTAAATTGAATCACTTGTTATGATCTCCTATTTTTTACCTTGGTTATTTAGATGGTAATTATTATTGAATTTTTCATCTAGTACATTACATTGTTAATATTTACTATGTTGGTGTAATCTATAGCTGATTTTATTCATGATTGGAGTATTACTTAGTCTCCTTATGCAATTTTATATGTTGTCTTTATATCCTCTTAGCATGAGCATTAACTTGTTGATAGGGATAAGACTTACATATACATATACATTACTTGTCATATGATGTTTTAACTTATATAAATATGTTGGTTACCGATTGTTAAGGTACAGTAATTTTTCCTTGGAAAATGACATTCATTGAAGTATTTATATAACCTATGCTCTTTCACACATACTTATGTTTTTCCCTTTTTCATGAAGTCTATCTATTCGAGGTAGCCTTTGCTTATGTGGAAAACTTATTTTCTAGTTATAATTTTAGTATTTATATGAAATAGTAGGAAATAAAATACAACTGACTTCTCGTTGATCTAATTTGAGAGAAACATTGGAAAGGAAACATCATGAATGTAACGATCAATTCAATCCTTTAGTTCTTATTTAGTTGTTCATAACTTGTACAACTATGGATGGTGTACATAATCTCATTGATAAGGTAAATATGGTTGATGGAATAAATTCTACTTAGTTTTCATTATTTATTACTCTTGATAAAATACATTAAATTATGAGTTATATCTTAAGTGGAGGACACCTAGTTCTTTATAGAAGTTTATGTTTAACTTTTAAGATGAATTATTTAACCTATAGACTGGTGTGTATAACCTTTGGAATATTATGATGAAATATAAAAATCATGATTGCTTTAAGTTATTAAAAACATGATAGTGTTTTATTTGCTTGTTTATAGTGGTTATGTGAATAAGGAAGATTTAATTAGCTTGAATTCACCTCTTTTATATTGGCTGAAATTGAGGACATATTGTTGAGTTACTTTACTTGAGGGTATGTGCTCCTTTATTTACATTATTGTAGTTAATAGTATGGATTTATAATGGATTTCACTTATTAATTGAAGGGCTATAAATTCTTATTTAATTGTGACACCTGCAGATTGAATGAAGGTTAATACTCAACTTATGTGGAAGGTCTTATGATGATCATGTTCATTTCATACTCTGATTATGTTGAATTTTGTATCATATTTATTAATATGTGATTTTGTTATGATTGATGTTTACTTCTAAATTGGTCTATCATTGGAATGGAATTCCTATTTTAGGAAATGACAAGTAATTTGTTTATTCAAGGTTCTTGCTAATTAAAAACATCACATATATGGCTAGAATTATCCTGATAACATAGTACTAGATTCAATTTGTTGACCCATGGTTGGAAATTACATATCAAATAAGAAAGTTATTATAGTAATAAATTTGTTAATAAAAATAATACAACTACATGATCTACTTGAGCATGTTATTTGAATGTATAGTGTGCTTTAGTTAGTCATTTAAGTACAACATAATTTAAGTGTTAGAGTATTCAATAATTACTAATTTTATGGTGTCATAATGAGTATGGGATGAGTATTACACTACCTTAGAAATAATAGATCTATGTAATAATATAATTTTATGGAAATACATGATTGGATGGAATACACTTCTATTTATATTAACTCGTTCTTCTTGTTAATTATATAGACATTGACTATTTGTCAATATGATCTCTTTTGTATAAGTCCAACTATGATCTACCCACTATATCCTATATAGTAACTATAGGTTTGATCATAATTTGTATCATTACTCATTAATCATATTTGAGTCATTAATGTTTATATATACACACACATATATATACATACATACATATATATATCTACACACACACACACACACACACACACACACACACACACACACACACACACACACACACACACACACACACACACACACACACACACACACACACACGCACACATGTGCACACACACACACACACACAACCACATATATACATATACATATATATACATACATACATATACATATACATATACATACAGATACATACACACACACAAACATATACATACATACATACATACATACATATATATATATATATATATATATATATATATATATATATATATATATATATATATATATATATATATATATATATATATATATATATATATATATATATATATATAGATATATATATATATACATACACACACACACACACACACACACACACACACACACACACACACACACACACACACACACACACACACACACACACACACACACACACACACACACATAAGCAAAAGCATGATGCTACATACTTAGATTGAAGTCATGAGACTTTAGGCTGAGTATCTAGTGTCTGGGGAGGTTAATCTATTCTATTCATTTGCATAAAACTTTTAATTTAAAACCCTAACATTTCTTTTTTATAAAAAAATTGTTAAAAAATAATCTAAGCAATCTTTATTTGATTTTTGAGGGTTTTCTACAATGTATTAGGGTTTTTGATATTTCTCTCTCCTTGCAAGGCCATTATATCCTTCTCTATTTTTATGAATTTACTAAACCTATGCATGTATTTATTGGGTCATCATACCTTGTTATTCTTGATAGAGTTATTGTATAGATATTTACTTAACTTTGAGGGTTTGTAAATCAATTTGGGTGTTTTATTTTTGAAAATGTATTATTTTATTTATTATATATGTTTCTACTGAATTAGTTTAATGACTACGTTAAATGTTAAAATTGATTTTTATATGTTTAAATAGTATATTTTTAGATATAAATATCTCACTTGTGATTTTCTTGTAATTTTAATAATTTGACTTAGCCTATGTTGGGTTATAGGGTGAATCCCTAGAAAAATTCTATCAAAAGCCTACAACAATGTGTTGATGGGTACTTATATCTTTTTATTAAAGACTATTGAAATTATTGAATTGATACAATCGATATTAAGGTTTCAAGGATCATGATGAGGTTTTAGGATCTTATGATAATCCCAAAAAAACAACATAATAACTTTTTCTCATCTTTTTATTTGTCAATCAGATTTTAATTTATTTTTTGAGCTCATTATTGGTTCTTTTGGAATTGATGGGTATGGTTAGAAGTCAAGGTTTAAAATGTGTTCATTGGTTATGAGCTGACTGTTTATATACTGACTGTTACATTGTGTCGAATTATATATGTGCATTATGTTCTGTTAGTTATTATTGTATTAAATATTTGTTTATCTCTATTTTTATTGGAATAATAATCCTTGAATTATTTTTAATAGCTGAGTTTATAGTTGTGGACTTATCTGCATGAATGCAGTTTGGTAGTTAGGAAGTTTATTGGTTAAGATTACGCATGGAAGATTTTCAAGCATGACAACAATGATAATTATGGACTTAGATTTAATACACAAACCCATCTCTATGAATTTTGAATGTACCTACAATACAATATCCCCACTTCCAATTCATAGTGATGTCATTCACATGGTTTATTTGTCTCATTTTTGGATGATATACCTATTGGTGACTTTCCTATTTTATAATTATATTATTATGTTTAGTCATCCAATGGCTTGGTAATATTTACTTAATTTGATTCACTTCAAAGCTCAATTACCAAAGCTACCATCCAGCTAATGGATGGAGTGGTAAGGGAAACCAATGGTTGGGCTCATAAATCTGGTTGAGAGGATTTGTTCTATCATGATTATATGATGCTCATACTCCTAGATGATATCAAGGATAGGCATAACAAACTCGGTAACATTATGGTATAAGCTGTTTGTATGTTACTTTTAGCATTAATTGTAATAGTGTTTCCACATTATATACATAGTTATCATAGTTGTAAATTAGATACATTTATTGATGCTAATTTAGTTTTACATTGTAGTAATTATATGCTAATTATTACCTATTTGATAGTGGTTTATGTTATAAGTGCAGTAAAGGGTTATACAATGATTAACATAGGATATGAAGCTAAAATCCCTTGTATCTTTTATGAAGTGAATCACTTGTTATGATATCCTATTTTATACCTTGGTTATTTATATGGTAATTATTATTTTATTTTTAATCTAGTAGATTACATTGTTAACATTTATTGTGTAGTGTAATCTGTAGCTAATTTTATTCATTATTGGAGTAGCATTTAGTCTCCTTATGTAATTTTATATGTTGTATTTATAATCTCTTGGCATGATAATTAACTTGTTAACATGGATAAGCATTACATATACATATATATTACTTGTCATGTGATGCCTTAAATTGCATAAGTATGTTAGGTACAGATTGTTAAGGTTCAAGAAGTTTTCCTTGGAAAATGATATTCATTGAAGGATTTATCTAACCTATCCCCCTTTGCATACACTTATATATTTCCCTTTTTCATGATGCCTATCTATTTACGATAGCCTTTGCTTATGTGGAAACCTTATTTTATAGTTAAGATTTGAATAGTTATATGAAATAGTAGGAAACAATGTACAACTAACTTCTTGTTGATCTAATATGAGAGAAGCATTTGTGAGGAAGCATAATGAATGGAATCATCATTACAATCATTTAGTTTTTGTTCATTAGCTCACAACTTGTACATCTATGCATGAGGTATGTACATTCATTGATAAGCTAAATATGGTTGATGGAATACATCCTACTTGGTTTTCATTATTTATTATTCTTGTTAAAATACATAAAATTATGAGTTGTATCTTAAGTGGAGGATGCCAAGCTCTTCTTATAAGTTTATGTTTAACTTATAAGATGAATTATTTACCTTGTAGAGTGATGTGTAGAAGTTTATTAATATTATGATGAAATATAACTATTATGATTTCCTTGAGTTATTAATTTTTTCTTAGTGTTTTATCCTCTTGTTGATAGTGTTTATGTGAGTAATGTAGATTCAATTATCTTGTATTCACCTCTTTTATATTGGCTAAAAGTGAGGATATATTATTGAGTCAATTTACCTGAGGGTATGTGCTTCCTTATTTACGTTATTGTAGTCACTAGTATGGATTTGTATTTGATTTCACTTATTAAGTGAAAGGTTAGAATTTCCTATTTTAGTGTAACACTTTCAGATTGAATGACTTTTAACACTCAGCTTATGTGGAAGGTATGATGATTATGCTCTTTTCATACTTTGCTTATGTTTAATTTCGTATCATATTTATAATTATGTGATTTTATTATGATTGATGTTTACTTTGAAATTGTTATATCATTGGAATGAATTTCTTATTCTATAAAATAATAAGTAACTAGTTTCTTTAAGGTTATTGTTAATTACGATGAACACGTATATGGCTGTAATTATCCTGATAACATAATATTGGCTGTAATTTATTGACCTATGGATGGAATTTACATGGGAAATAAGTAAGTTAGTATAGTATAATGTTTGTTAATAAAATTAATATAGCTACATGATCTTCTTGAACATGCTAGTGGAATGTATAGTGTGGTTTAGCTAGGCATTTAATTACAACATAACTTGAGTTTGATAGTATTCCATAATTGCTAATTTAATGGCATTATAATGAGTATGGATAAAGTATTATGCTACCTTAGATATAATGTATCTATGGAATAATCTAGTTTTATGGAAATACATGATTGGCTGGAATACACTTCTATTTATATTAACTCATTATTCTTGTTAATTATATACACATTGACTATTTCTCAATATGATCTCTTTTGAATAAATCCAACTATATGTTACCCAATATATCTTATCACATAACTATAGGGTTGATCATAAGTTATATCATTAATTATTAATCATATTTGAGTCACTCAAGTTTAATAAATTGAAATGACATGATATTATATAAGTGTGGAACTATCATAATCTCTAAGGCTTTAAGGAGTAAAATAAAATTAGTTATATTTTAATTTAATAATGGGTGACTTGTGATTTTTAAATAAACTTGGCAATGGTGCAATAACCTTGATCCAAAAAGGAGGTTAATTACCCTTAGCTAGTAGCACTAGTTTAATTGCCTATAATTCTCCAGATTTAACTCATTTCTATGATTGTTATCTTTTATGGACAATAATAAATTTTGTTGTATGATTAAGGAATACTTGAATAAATATGTATGTGTTTTAATCACTTTATTGGTTTTTACTAGTATCATTATAATCTTAGACAATATACATGATATTATTAGACCTCTGTGCTCATCCCATGGACCTATTGTAACTAAACAGTAACATGGGGAATTTAGTGCCCAAAATGTCACTGAGGAATTATTCCCTTGTTGAATAAGTACATAGTTTATTTATCTTGTTTCCTATCTACAAGTGTTCACCTAAGGACAAGTGGTCCTATTTTTACCTCAAGTCATTAAAAAACCTCATTTTCCTATTTGTGTTATAATAAAAAACCCTTTGAAGTCTTGGTTTCAACTAACATTTACTACTTTCATGTTTTAAAAGGCTTGCAGGGTGTAAAGTAAAATGAAACAAAAAGAGGATGACAGTTTGTATGGAATTCTTCTATTACTTACTTTATGGTTCAACCATGGACCTACCACTAAAATTCAGGAAGATTTGAAAGGAAGGGTTTATGCAAGAGGGTTTTGAGTTCCATAAGGAGATGATTCCAAAAAGGAGTATCCCCTAATAAGTTTACTAATAATTGATTGACTAATGCATTCGCCTTGAGAAGTACTTAAATTATATGTATAATTCATCCCAAATGTTGCTAAAAAACATGATCTATGGGACTTTCTAAGTGCTAATTAAATGGCTTATTATTATAAGAAGAGTCTTTCAATAATGAAAACTTTGGCTATCAAGGTTAATGATGCTATGGATGATACAATTTTCCATCTTGAAGATGTTTTAGTTGGTCTTTGATTAAAAGTTCGTGGTACCTTATCATCATTTGAGGGGATATTTAATACATCAAGGGACTATCCTTTGGAGTTGTCATTGATATTTGAGGTTGCATAAATTTAAATTCTTATATCATGGATTAGTGCTAAAATGGAATAATCTATCCATATTCAAAAATTTAAAGCCACATAAGTATCAATGGTAATGTCATTGTCTCATATGTTAGCCAATGAACAAAGGAGCCCATGTGAAGGTCTTAGGGGCCACATGTCACTTAAGGTTTTAATCACATAGTTAAGAGAAATTCACATGCTATTAAGCCCCTTGTCACATGGAAATTTTAAATAATAAAATGTTTTTAATGCTTTAATGCTTGGGAATGGTAAAGGAGTGGTAGATGAGGCTTTAATGGTCAATCAACAAGTTTGATAGATCTGCCCAAAAACTAAATATGAATAAAATAAGGCAAGGTTGTAAAATGTCCTTGACATGGAGGTGCCTATGTGGCACCAAGGGAGGTTAAACATCAAAATCTTGAGTCATGTCTTTAAGTGAGAAGCCCATGTGGGGGACCTTAGGCCTATGTGGCACCACAGAGAACCAACACAAAAATCTAACCAAGCTCATGTTTTAAAATCCACCTAGGTGTTTAAAACTATAAAAAGGTATGTGTTTACATGTATAAGAGGAGAAACTCAGCCAAGAGAATGAATACCTACTTATGTGGAAGATATAAATAAAGAATTTGTTTTCAAATGGGAATGCGTGATAGTTGGAAGAAATGTGGACATTGACTACGTGTTAATTGAGGCAAAATTTTCAAATGGTACCATAAAGTTATATCAGGGTTTGAAATGGTAAAAGGTAATTGAAAATAAGGTGGTAAAAGACCATGGAGAACATAATTTTTAAAAACACTTGTTAAAGTTAAAAATTATAATTTGTATTCTCATTTTTGGATCTTGAAATGCAAAGAAGAGAACATTGATTAGTGCACTGAAGAAAATGGAAATCACAATGTAATTTTAAATAATTTCTAAGTTTCAAATTTTTGTTGAACTTCTGAATCCTACAAAATGAAGGAGCTTGGTAGAGATGAATCCATTGACTGTAAATTGACTAACCTCCAAAAATACCCATGGATTTCAAAATAGACTTCAATTTTCAATAGGATTACGTGGATGGTAAATGTTTCATTTATCAAATGCCCAAAGTCTATTGTTATTTAGTTCATGTTTGGATCTATAATACTTGGATCTACACATAATTCTTTCAAACCCCAAGGATAGGCATTATTGCATACCCAAATAAAGCATCACCATTTGATGTAAGGTCAAAGAGATTGTCATTGCATTTAGATAGTTTAAGGCCTTCTACATATAATTTGACACAAATGAAGTTTTTTTTTTCTTTGAGTATGTTTATTAATATGTTACTTTGAAGGCATATGCTGAGCTAAATGGTACCAAGTTAGGAGATGGAATCATCACTGTAGTTTAGGCTATTCCCAATGCATTTGCTTAGATTGAATGCCTTCCATTATATGGTATCCCATAAAATGCAAATACATTTATGTAGAAGCCTAAAGAATTTTTGGCATGGAATAATTTATGCAGATAATAGTTGTGGTCTAACAGAAGAGTATGGAAATCATAGGACAAGTAGATGTGTATAGCTTTCAAGTAGTGTTATTAAATCATTATGAATTTAAAATGTACAAGAAGATCCAACTACTAGCAGCAAGTCATCAAGTGGTAACATGGAAAGTAGCCATGATTTTGAGCTATCTTTTCTTTAAAAAGTCATCCAATGCAGTCCTCTATTTAATACTCATGGATTGTAAGTCTATATATTATTATGTTCCTAGGTTCTTGATGGAGGTTTACGAGATAAGATTCAAAAATCTCATGATTATTATCATACTTTCTACTGTCTTAGTGGTTTATCTACTACTTAGTAAAGATTGAAAAATTAAAATAGGACTCCCCCCTCTTGCAATAGTTTTGGATCCATTTATGTACTTGATGGAAGCTATGCACCCTCTCTTTAATATTGTGTTAGGTATTATGATGCACAAAGATACTTTTCAAGTTTGTATAAATTAATCCTTAGTGATCCTTATATTTTGTTAGATTGGTTTAAGTACATAATGAAGGTGATGTGAGGATGAAAGAAAAAAATGGTTTTTCTCTCTTGAATAGCAGTTTTGAGATCATAATATGCTATCAAGATATAGGATATTAAAATTCTATAATTGTTACCAGAAGGGCTAATATTTTGGAAGAATCATCTACATATCACTTTCCAAAATATGTTGGAATGGAATTGGGTGAAAATCAAGAAATTGTAAATTTCAAAAAATTGAAAATGAGGATCCAAAAGTCCTAGGGAGATTTGTGTGGGACAAGTAACTTGTAAAATGCAAGTTGTAAATTGTGGTCAACTCTCCCAATCCTACTGGTTAAAGATAGTGGAAGAGAAAGTCAATTCAAGAGGAATTTCAAGGATATTTGATGAAAGAATTTAATTTTGTAATTTTTCAAATGTTTAAATTGTAAATTTCACTTGGATCTCCCAAACCCATTAGTCAATACCAATCAACATAAGGTCCTAGTGTAAATGGGAGATTTCAAAGCTAATTTCAATTTTACAATTTTACAATTTGTAAATTGTAGTTAGAGTTCTCATTTACCTTAGGGTCCTAGTACAAATGGGAAATTTCAAGGACATTTGTAATTTTATAAATTTTTAAATTTCAAATAGTAGTTAGAATTCCCATTTTCCTAAGGGAACTTTTGGGGGGAATTATAACTATGAATTACAATATTCAAATTACATTTGTAATTCCCATTTCCCTAAGGGAACTTTTTAGGGAAATGAGAACTCAAACTACAATTTGCAATTTTCTAGTTTTGCAAATTACAAATTGCAATTGGAGTTCCCATTTCCCTAAGGGAAATTTTTAGGGGAACTACAAATGTGAATTGTAATTCTAAAAGTTGCAAGTTGTAAAACTGTTGCTGAGTTCTAGATTTCCACAATATAAAGAAATTGGAAAATTACAAATCAGACCCAAATTTCCCCAATACAAAAAAAAGTACAAATTTACAAAAGTGAACATAATTTCCCCAAAAAGATAAAAAGTGAAAAGTAATTCATTTATGCATTAAAAATGTGGAGTTAACCTTATAAAGTAAATGTGGAAAGAGCAAGTTGGAGCCTGAAATTGAAAGGTAAAAATAACCTATGTTTTGAATTTTTCATTGTTTTATTTATTCAAACAGCTCCATGGGAGAAATATTTCAGGTTTGCAAAATTAAGTTGGGCCTTTTCAAAGAATAATTATGAAGCAACCATGGTTATGGTGTGTTCAAATGTCATCATTATAAGCTAGGTTTTTTCTTTTCCATGCATATGTGGAAGGGTAGCTATCAAGAAGATTCTAGATTTGCAAATGAATGGTCAAAGGCATTTCTAGGTAGTTACAAAAGAAGACAAAGATATTGTTTGGATCTAAAGGCAAATATTCTATTTTAAGGTTATTTAAAATGAATTTCTAACTAAGGAGAGCAAAGAGTTGTTTTAAATCTTCATCATTACTTATAGAGGCAGTTATAATAATGATTTAATTGAAAAATAATGAAGATTTTAAGTATGACAAAGGGCATATCCTTGTTGGAAGCATCTTGGCATAAATTTGAGATTTGTTTGCAATTTTACAATATTATAAATTGTAACCGACATTCTTAGATTGTAAAAAGTGGTGAAAATGTATAAATAGAGGTCTTGTCTTCTATTATAAGGTTGTTGTTGGTCTTTGTTTTTTCAAAGTATAGGATCTTTTTAAAAAATTAGGATCGATTGTTGTGTGCATTGTTGTCTCTCTTACTAAGATGGTTGTATCTGTACAACAATTAAAAATCTTTGAGAGCATTGTAATATGTCTTCCCTATTTAACAAGGAGCAACTAAACCATGGTTATTCCCATGGTAGCATTTTGAGACACTAATGTATGTAATATTTTATTTCAATATAATGGAAATTAATTGCGGTTTTTACTCTTTCCTATTGATGAAATACAATGATATGTTTTACAAGTTTAGGTAGTTGAATATCTCATTTTATACTCATTACTGGTTGTCATCTTGGGCTTATATCTAGATTATAAACCCTTTTTGTAATTTAGTATGGAAATATGTCATTTAATAACTCTTTAGGGTACCTTGGGTTTATGAATTCAACACGAAAAGGTATATGAGATTAAAAGTGCCATATATTTTCTAGTTTCTCAAGAATCATTTGGGTATTTACATTTCATTGGCACCAATAAATAGAAATCACTCTTCGTATTTACCTTAGCTTAAATATGATTTTTCTAGATTTTTACAAAGGAATAATGTCATGAATGTTAAAATAATATCTACTATTTGAAAACTAGAAACACACCATTCTTCATGTTTACGTAACTATCCTACCTTGTCATACTATGTAAATAATACAACTATTGCATATCATAAGTGTTATCTGCCTATAGATCAATTAATATTTGTATATCTAAAATGTATCTATATTTTGTGCTTTGAAGCTAGAATTGTATTATTCCATTTGACTCTCTCTTATTGAAAAAATGTTTAGAATAAAGGTTGAAAGCACATCCTCATCTATCTTTAGTAGCTTGAATGTGACATAGATCATTTGTGCATTCCATGTGACAACCATTACTAGGTGGAGCATGTAAATTTATTTATACTGTGATCATATTTGTGTTTCCTTGTGACAAAAATCCTAATGGAAATTAAATTGTAATAGCACTCAATGTGAGCAAGCTACCCGTTAGGTCCTCTCACCTTGGTTTAGGTAGATCCAAAAGAAGAAAGGAGATGACCATACCCTCTATCGATGCTTCCCAATCATTATCTTTGTCTAGTCCATCTATTTGCTAAACCCTTCCCTAGATATAATGACATACTAGAAGGTTTATCATCCACATTTGCTATTTTTCTCAACTGTGCAAGGCTGAGTAAAAGAGGTGTACAACTTAGAACCAACAGTCTACTAACACCACTTCTAGTGGTTAAATTTAAATCTTGGTTACTTTTGTTTCTAGGGACTCTTGTAGAGAGCTATATGTAAATCATATTTTAATGTTATCTACCAATTATTTTCTAATTTGGATGTTTGTGTTGTCAATACCATACTCTATTGGTGTCATTATTGGGGATTAAATTCAAATCATGGTTACTTATGTTGTCAAGGAATCTTGCAGAGAGTTAAGTAATTAAATATTTTGAAGTTCTCTGCCTATTATTTGCTACTTTGACTGCTTGTGCCATCAATGCTACATTGTATTGACACCATCACCAAGGACAATTATTATCACCTGTGTTTCCAAGGACTCTTGTAGAGAACTATAATAATTTATATTCTATCAAGTTCTCTACCTTAGAATATTTTATGCAATTAATCTTATTTGTATTTTTAGACAAAATTTGTTTGTATTATTTCTTAAGTCTAAAAACTGAGGTTATTTGAGTTTGTTTCACTACTTCGGGCCATCAACAAGTTTAGCACTCCATTGGGAAAGTTACTTGAAATTTGAAATATTTGAAAACTTAAAATTTGTTATATTTATTACAAAGATCCAATAAATTTCATGTTGTAAGGTGATTTCCCCTTTTGAACATAAATCTAAAAATCTCAGTATCTTTTCATTATGTCTCATCATTAAATTCAATAAAGTATGTTATTACCATGTATCACAACTAGTTTGTTAGGTATTATATTCTATAATTTTGATCCTATTGGTGACTCCAATTTTATCATCTAGTTTTAAGAAAGATAAGTGCCTATTTTTAATATATTTTTTAAATTTCATCTTTGAGTGTTTTCTTACTTGAAAAGCTGGAAGGATTGAGATCATCCTTTAAAGGTGACTCAACAAAATAACTTGTCTCACCCCTACGTTTGCATCAAAGATGAAGGCAATAAGTTTGGAGGTCGATTGAAGGGAATAACTTAGCTACTAAAGAGTCTTTGGGATATCAATATTTTGCTAATACTAAATTTTTTGTTTAACTTATTATTATTGAAGACTATCATAGATCTCCAAATAATTCAAAACCATATATCCCCATATATTATCCATATATTTCTCAACCAACTAAATCCCCTCCCAAGTTTGATCTACTGAGTCCACCTCACTCACCCCCTCAAAGCTCTTTCCCATTAGATCTTAAACTTACCATTGAACCAATCATGAGGAATATAGATCAAGATGAGAATGGGTGTCTTACATTTAGGATTCTTATATTTAGACCTATTAATTTTGATGACATGGAGGGATATCCCAATGAATTTATAAACAAATTAAGAAACCACCTTCCAAAGTTTCAAGGGAATAATTCAGTGAGTGGTGATCAACACTTGAGGTATTTTTAAATTATTATTGAGGATTATGAGGTTGAGCATGAGTAGTGTGCATTAAGGTGTTTGTGCACATGCTGGAGGAAGACACTTGTGAATGGTTAAATTCCTTTCCCCTTAAATGCATTGATTCATGGGAAGAGATGAAGAATGTTTTAAATATTTAATATGGTGATAGGATTGGTCCTAGATTTTTTTTGGTTGAGTTTGAAAACATCAAGAAGAAACCTAATAATTATGTGTAGGACTTCAATACATGGTTTAACAAGACTATGATGAGTTCTTATGAAAATATAAGGCTTGGTGATATAACATGCTTGATTAAATATTGTGATATCTTTGACAAGAAGGTTGTGTACTAATTGAGGGATAAGGATCCCACTAACCTATGGTTAGCCTTCAATATGGCCATAAAAATTGAGAATAATATAAAGGATGTGGGAAAGCCCATGAACAAATGGGCTAATGCAAAATTTATTAATCCAAAAAAATGCCATCTACTAAGAATGCCAACCTTGAGGAGACTATTAAAAATTTGTCCTCCAAAGTCAAGGAGATGTTCTACAAGCTAGCCAGGGCTGAGAAGGGGTTACCTCACATGTCTACAAGTCAAAAGAGAGCTCAAAAATTGAATCAAGCATAGAGGGCCCTTATTTCCATATTGGGTTTAAAGATAGATCTAAGATGCCTAAACATGATGAAATAATGTATATAAATATAACAAAAGAATGGGAAAGGAAGTTCTTGATCCATTAAACACCAAATTGAATCTAGTGAATTATGATTTAGACATTGATTGGTGTGATAAACACTTCCTTCCACATCCCCCATGTAATACTACCAAACCAATTGATGAAGATGGAGATGATCCTAAGTCTACATCTGATGATTATGAGATTTTGATGTTCAATTATCAAGACTCCTGACGTAAAATGTCTAGCTCCATGGAATTATTGAGTGCAACCTATATTGATCATTTTTAGAGTGCAATTAAGAAGGTATGCATCCCAACTTTATAATTTATTTAAGATGTTAATATGACACAATCATATGAATTTACCATTCATGATTTTAATTTTCAAATATCAATGATGATTAATAAGTATGATGGGTGAATTCTTTCAGTCAAGAACATGCAATTGCTAATTATTGCATCATTTATCTAAGAGAAATAATACTACTTGAGAAGAAGGAAACTAGGTACTACTCCTTAAGACACTACCCTTACAAATCCAAAGGTAAGGGATGCATGAAAGTAACTACAAGAAACTGCAATAGTCCCTAATGTTTCCAAACTAATATCCATTTCCCAAGTTGACAAATTAAGAGGTGCTCCAACCAAGAATAAAGTACCCATATTATGTAGTATCCCTAATGTTGTGAATGATGTTAGAATAAACCCACCCTTGATATTACTAAATAAATGCAAATCCATCCCATCTTATTCCACTTCAAACATTAAGTGATTGTATTATATCTTAAGGTGTTGTCACCCTTTCACATAGTACTCCTCTTCCTTAGTATAGTGTGTGTGATATGGCTCAGGCATTGAGCCAACTAAAAATCACCATGCCACTTGTTAAGTTATTATGAATACCCAAACATATGAAGAGGGCATTTACATACTTGGAATTTGGTGAAAGATTAGCTAAAAAATAAATGACTTCACCCTTAATAATCCCAAAAGATGATGAATAATCTAAAAAAGGTCATTAAACCCACTTTGGAAGTCATTTGGGGGCTCCATTAGTATAAATTTAGCTAAATATGGATCTTTTTTATACAACCCTATTGATTAATGGTATGATTGTTCACAACTGCATGTTTGATTCTAGATATTATTGAAATATGATGCCCTTGGCTGTCCTAAATCGGCTCAGAGTGAAAATTACATCCACCTTTGGTAAGTGTTATGCCATGGACTCATGATAGGTTCTAGTTGTTGGACAAGTCAAGGGGCTGGTAGTATAGTTGGTAGTGCATTGAGGCAAGTATTTAAATATAGACATGGTAGTTGTGTACTACTCGCATAAGTGGGGGATGTTGCTATCATGAAAATGGGCTGCTAGCATGGGTGGAAGTGTAAAAATGGACCTTTCTTATGCCACCATTCCTTTAGAGGGTAACATGGTCAAAATTTATAGAGAGACAAAGATGTTTCATGTCCTTGAAGATCTGAAACATGCTCTTAATGAAGTGTTTTACATGGATGAGGAATTGGGCAACATCATTGGGAATTTAGATGTTGATGAAAATCCTAGCATTCTTTATGTTGAATGTGATAACAGTGCTAATGTTTAGAAGATGTATTTTGATGGGGCTTGCTCCAATCTTGGAAATAGAGCTGGGGTTGTCTTTTATGCCCCTAATGGTAAATGTTTTAAGTTTTATTTTTAGCTATCATTTGAGTGCATAAATAATACTCTTGAGTATGAGGCACTCTTACCTTGTTCACATTTGTCCCACAAACATGTAATTACATATTTGATTGTAAAGGGTGATTCCAAGCTAGTGGTTAAGTAGGTTCACAATGCTTATGCCTTAAAAAAGAAGATTGAAATAATATCAACATTTTTTTGGGATTTGTTAGAGTTATTTGATGCATTCAACATTTATTATCAGGATATAAATTTCAATAAAGAAGTTGAAAAACTTTCAAGGTTAGGTACTCAATTTGAAATTGAAAATGTGAACCCTCATTGTGAGTATCAATTAGAGGAGCTTTTTAAGCCTTCAATTCCAGATAATTTTCATCCTTGGTAGGTGTTTGATAATGACAATTAGATCATATTTTTTGTAAATTATGAAGTTGAGTTCCATAATCAAATCATAAACTTCGAATCAATGGTTTAGGTTTATGATCAAAATGAAACGTTATTTGGGAAGGATATTATTCAGCTAAAGACAAATAATCTCATATGGGATTGTTAAGTTTATAAGCATCTTTTGATGGAGCTGATAGAATCAAAACTTGAGACTCATTTATTTTAAAAGACATGACTAAGTGTAATTTAGGTTATCATGAGAATCCAAGGAATGTTTGGCTAGCTACACACCTAAGTGCAACTAGGAAACAAGTTTATATGGAGTTGATATAAAAGTACTAGTACTATTTAGCAGGGTCTTATTCTGAATTGAAAGCATATAGGGAAGAATTTTTTCAACATGTCATCCCATTGTATCCTGATAGTAAGACTTTCAAGTAGAAAAAGAGACCTATTAATCCTATCTTGGCCACCAAGATGTAGGATGAGTTAAAGAACCTAAGGGATGATGGGATGATTCAACCCATCAGATATTCATCGTGGGTGGAAAAATAAGAAAATTTTAGACATCCACTTGTGTGTGGAATTCCATATTTTGAACAAAGCTTCTTTAAAGGACAATTATCCCCTACCTTATATGGAGAACCTACTGCAAATTGTTAGTAGATCAAATATGTTATCCACATTAGACATTTTCTTAGGGTATAATTAGGTTGTTGTGAAGGAATTAGAGAGACCTAAGATCTCATTTACAATGCCTTAGGGCACATATGTATATATGAGGATGCCTTTCAGGTTAATGAAAGTCAGTGAAATATTTTAGAATGTTATGGACATTGATTTTATATGGGTAATTAACAATTTTATAGATGTGTATGAGGATGAAATTATCATGTACTCTAAAACTAGAGAGGAACAGTTAGAACATCTAGAGAAAGTGCTCATTAGATGCAAGGGTTTTGAAATTTTGATTAATCTTAAGAAGTGTCACTTTAGAGTACAAAAGGCCAAGTTATTCAAACATATAGTGTCCAAGGATGGTATCATGATGGACCCTAAGAGGGTATAAGACATTGACAAAGTGCTTATTTCATATTCTAAGAAGGGAATTTATTCCTTCTTTGGACAAATTAACTTAGTGAGATGGTTTGTGTCTAACTTTGTAGAGATAACTTTTCCTATTACATCTATGCTGAAGAAAGACTAGACCATCAAGTGGGAAGGGAAGGTAATGCAAGCTTTCAATGATATCAAAGGAGTTTTAAAGTCTACCCCCATCATGGTTAGCCTTGATTACACTAAAGAATTACAAATATTCTCTTTTTCATCATATATTACTATTATCATTGTATTGTTACAAAAGAATGAAGATGGTCATGAGAAGCCGATAACTTTATTTAGTAAAGATATGCAAGGTTCTAAACTAAATTACACCATTATGTAAAAATAATATTTCTCTCTCTTGAAGGTTCTTAAAATGTTTAGACCTTATATTCTAAGTTTAAAGATTATTTCTTACATCTTGCATACCATGTTGAAGGACATCTTAAATTAGGTTGAAGCATCTAACAAGAGACATAGGTGTGTTAACAAGTTGTAAGGGTATGACATAGGTATTTGGACCACCAATTTAGTAAGAGGGATGGGTCTAGCAAAGCTCATGGCTGAGACTAATTTGTAATCTATTGAGGTAAACACTATTGCTTTTAATGTTGATGACTCCTTGAGTCAAATTAGCATATTTCCATGGTATAGGGACACTATTTACTACTTGTAAAATATGAATTATCTATTTGACTTGGACAAGAACCAAAGGAAAACTCTTACACTCATTTCAAAAAAATACCTCTTGACTAAAAATGGACTAACATGGAAGAATCTAGGTGGGGTTCTTCTAATGTGCACGGTAGAAGAATAAAATGCTAACATGATTAAGAACTTTCATAGTGGGGTATGCAATGGTCACTTTGAACCTAAACTAATCACTCATAAAATTATAAGAGCTGATTTTTGGTGGCCATCATTATTCTAATATATTGCTTAAAAAGTTATTAAGTGTGAGAAATGTTATCACTTTGTAAGGAGGTTATAATCTTCTGGTTATCTTCCCTTGCAGCCTATGATGATCGAAGGCCCATTTAGAAAATTGGAAACGAATTTCATTAGGGAAATTGTTAATTTATGAAGTACTGGACATAGATGGATACTAGTTGCAAGTAACTACTTCATGAAATAGGTGGAAACGGTCCATACAAAGAGGGATACACACTAAGTAGTTATGGATTTTTTGTTGAATTATATTACTTTTAGATATGGTGTACCTCTCAAAGTAATTGTTGATAATTCCATTATTTTGAAATTTAATCCTTAGTGGCATTGTTCAAAGAGTATGGGATCACATTTATTTATGATTC
Organism: Torreya grandis; assembly: GCA_037957365.1. Taxonomy (NCBI): domain Eukaryota; kingdom Viridiplantae; phylum Streptophyta; class Pinopsida; order Cupressales; family Taxaceae; genus Torreya; species Torreya grandis. The sequence continues at coordinate 1,314,031 of JARHVA010004646.1, read as the reverse complement.
CAATTAAAACCTTTAGGGGAATGGGCAAGCAAAATCTAGTAACAAGAACTTACTCGAAATCAGTAGATGAAATTTGGAAGCAAACAAAAATAAGTGGGGTGAGTATCTAAAGTTTGCTTGGTGGGCTGATAGGATTATGCCTAAGAGAGCTACATGCAAAATCCCTTTTGATCTTATTTATGGAGCTTAAGTAGTTTTGCTTATGAATTTGTAGTTTTCAACCTATCAGTTCTTGTAACAACTAGAAGAAGATGATAAAATTAACCACTATAAAAGTAGAATGAACTATATTGTTGAGATTGATGAAATTCAAAGACAGTATCATAAAACACCTCAAGCTCAAGGAAATACTAAAGAAAATATTTGATAGGTAGGTCATTCTAAGAACTTTCTAAGTCAGTGATCTGGGTCTACTTTGGGACAATAGGCATGAGGAAAAAAGCAAGCATGGAAAATTTCATGCCTTACAGATGGGCCCCTATTCCATTGACTTCTAGATTAGGGAACACACTTTCTTCCTAAGAGACTTAGATGGTGAAATACTAGAACTACTAGTTAATGGTAGACATTTGAAACATTTCCTAGATCGAGTCTATAACTATGTACATTATTAAATAGTGTATAGTTATATTTCTTTATTTAAACTCTACTTTGGGCCTTGATTTTATAGTTCATTTAATTTTTTTTGTGTTCATTTTCAGATTTTACTAATTTATTTTTATCAGTTTGCCCTTGTTTTATTGAGTTTTCGTTGGTATTTTCTATAAAATTGTCAAGTGTTATCTCTGTGTCCTAATGGATTAGCACTTGGTCTTATGTTTTAGGTTACTTTACACACCTATAAGGGGTGTACATCCCCAAGTGTGAGTACCCAAAAAATCACTAAGTAATTTTACCCTTGTTGAATATAAGTACCTAAATTATCTAGCTTGTTTCCTCTCTGCAAGTGTTTACCCAAGCTTAAGAGGTCATGTTTCTACCTCAAGTCATTAAAAAATATTGTTTTCATTTTTGCGTTGTAAAAAAAACATGTGAAGTCTTGATTTTAACTAACATTTAATATTTTTGTGCTTTAAAAGGCTTATAAGGTGTAAATTCGAAAACAATAAAAAGGGGATGATAGTTTGTAGGACATTTGTTGACTACTTACTTTATGGTTCAACCATAGAGCTACCACTAAAGTACATGAAAATTTATAATTAATGGTTTATGGAAGAGGGTTTTGGGTTCTATAAGGTGATGATGTAAAAAGGAGTAAACCCTAATTCATTTACAAATAATTCATTGATTGATGCATTCTCCTTGACAAGTACTGTATATATATAATTCATTCCTAACATTGATAAACAACATGAAGTATGTGACTTTTTGAGTGGTAATTCAAGGGATTATTATTATAAGACTCCTTTGATAATGAAAACTTTGGCTATCAATGTTAATGATATAGATGATATAGTTTTTTATCTTGAAGATGTTTCAATTGGTCTTTGATTTAAATTTGGTGGTGCCTTATCATCATATAAGGGGATGTATAATAAATCAAGTGGTTATCCTTTAGAGTTGTCATTGATATCTAAGGATACATAAATTCAAATTCTTATAGCATGGATTAATGATATGATGGAATAATCTATCCATGTTGGAAAATTAATAACCACATAAATTTTAATTGTAACACCATTATCTCATATGTTGGCTAGAAAATAGAGGAGCTCACATGGAGGTCTTAAGGGCCATGTGGCACTTAAGGTTTTAAGAATGTAGTTAACATAAATCCCCATGAAATCATTCCCATTAGCGGATGGAAATGTTAAATAATAAAACATTTTAATGCTTTAATGCTTGGGAATGGTAAAGGAGTGGTAGACATAGTTTTGATGGTCAATCAACAAGTTTGACATATATTCCCAATAATAAAATATGAATAAAAAGGCAATGTTTAAAAATGGAATTGATGTGGAGGTGCTCATGAAGCACCAAGGGAGGTCAAACATCAAAGTATTGAGTCATGACTTTAAACAAGCAACTGACATGGGGGGACCTTAGGCCTATGTGGTGCTAAAGACAGCCAATGCAACAATCTGACCAAGCTCATGTCTTAAAAATAGTTAGGAATTGAAAACTATAGAAAGTTACATGATTACATGGACAAAAGGAGACACTTAACCTGCTAATGAAGATTGCCCATATAGAAGATATAAATAAAACAAAATTTTATAAAGAGGAATGCATGATAGTTAGTAAAAATGTGGATGTTGATTGTAGGTTGTCTAAGGGTAAAATTTTAAATGGTAAACTATAGTTCCACCAAGGTTTCAAAGGTTAAAATTCAATTAAAAATAAGGTGGTGAAATTTCATGGGGAAAGTAGTTGTGAAAATTACCTGTTAAAATTGCAAATTGTATTTTGTATTTTCATAAGCTAAAATACAACCATAAGTCCAAAGGAAAGCATAATCAATATCGATATTAATTTTGATTACATTTTGAAATAGAAAAAATAAATAACCTAAAATCCCATAATAAGAATAAGCACAATGACATACTCGCATCATGATTACTACCTTGGTTAATTAAGGCATTTAAAACACCCAAATACATATCAGTAATGCCAAGCAAATGAGTAAATAACATGCCCATCATCAGGTTTCAATCCTAGCCCATTCTTTATCGATTAACTTGAGATCCAAGCATCCAGATAGTGTTTCAAAAACTCCATGGTTAAAATAAGGTTTGATCCAACATATAATCTGATATTAAAGAGAAAGCAAGTCTCTTACTAGTGTTGATCCTTCCTTCCATTTTTCAATGCCAATAGTTGAGTTAAAAATTTATATCCCTGTCATGTTCCTCTTCCACCAAACCAAGTCACACACATTAATGTTTTACTTCCTCACCCAAACATACCCCTCAAGGTTTTGATCCCCCCCCCCCAACTCCCTTACTATCATACTCTTTCCTCTCCACACTATACATAGCTCAATTTTTCCTTTGTAACAAAATATTCCCTACTATACATATAGACAATGAATCCTTTAACCATACTATGCCCCCAAGTTTTAACACTTATTCTCTCTTTTTTCAAAACTAAAATTCAATAAAAAGAAAAACTTCTTGCCTCTCCCTTGTTAATACCATGTCTTCTTCCAATTAGTACTCAAGCTAAGAGAGATTTGAACCAACATCATGATATACCAAGGAATTTTGAGCTAAAATAAAATTTGAGTCAACATTAAATCTCTTATTAATGATGAAATGGTCTCCTCCATAAATTGACATAGTGCTTAGTAGAAGAAGACACCACATGCCCTCTCTAGCGCTAGTTGGTCAATGCCTTCCTCTAGTTGTGACCTCTCCCCATTTCTCCTAAAACCTCCTTGATCGACATACTCTCTTCCTTCAACATGCCATGCCTCCCATCCCATCACCATACTCATCTTTCATATTCCATGTTACCCTAGCTTGAAAACACATCCCAAAAAATTAATTTAAAAAACATATTCAATGCATTCCCTAATTCCCTCCTTTTACAAGCCATTTAGAAACAAATATATAAAATATTATTTAACAAAATAATACTAATACTCCAAATAAAATAATAAAATATTTCCTAGACTACCACACCATAACAAAAGAGAATAATAATTTGGTTAATCAATTCTCAAATTGATTAAAGCATAATAACAATAGAAACCATTAAAAAAATACATGATATTAGCAAATCTATAAAATAATATTAAATTAAAAAAATGATGATGATAAAATGCAGAGTCAAAGGTCGATCTGTAAAACCAAAAAATCCTTAAGTCTAATAAAAATTTGAAAAACATTAAGTACTAACAACAATATAAAATAATTATTAGTTATTAAAATTGTTAAAATAGTAATTAACAAGGCATAAATTGATTATATAAAAATAATCACTAAAATCATCAATAAATAAAAATGATTAAAATCAATAAAGTTACTAAAAGAATAATATTGGTAAATGCATCTTAAACATTCACCTGAGCTTGATGAAAATAAATAATAAATATGGTCATAAGATAGTAATAAATAAAAATCAAAAAATCATGATTAACAAAAAATTTAAAATGACCAAAGTCCAAGGTGGTTAAATTCACATGAAGGGTTACCAAGGGTGTTCTCTAAGGTCACTAGACCCATATAGATCTGGATGAACCTAAAACAACCTAGATAAAATACAAATACTTAACCAACTCAAAATTAAGTATCTACAACACTCAAAAAGGACAACCAATAATAAATTAAAACCTCCAACACCAATGGAATAGGCAAGAGAATCAATGGTGCCAAAACCCGATAAACCAATTGAGAACAATAAAAAAACACACATGATCAAAATGGGTTGAGACCAATAACAACAAAAAACAATAACACAATAGAATATAAGAATAGTGGCTCAATATTAAATGATACATGTTATACCTGTCAGAGTGTCATTTGATCTCTCAATCCCCCATGTGTGTACCTAATATGCCCAAACCCAATGTCAAGCCTAGCTCATAAGCTAGTTCCTACATCCACAAAGTAAGACATCAATAGTACTTGAACCATGTTGATATAATGATAATAAATTAGAATGAATCAACAACATGAACTAGTAATTAAATCATAGTCATCAATAGCTTAAAAAAGAACCAAAGGTCTGATAACCATGACCTCTAGTATGCCCTGGTAACATAACCAACCACTACTAAACTAACCAATGTCAATTGGCATTAGTGACATGAGATAAAACAATAACATACAATAATGTAACTAAGCTAAAGTAGTATATACATAAAATAGGATAAAATGAATCATGTGTAGGTAGTATACATATCAAGATATATTGATTTTGATGCAAGCATCAATCATGATGTAATGTATCACATCAGCGACACAAGGTATACAAAATTGAAACCATCTAAAAATAGATCTAAAATCAATAATCATTAGTCTCAGTGTTGTCAAAACACCCAAAATAGGCTATAGTCCAGTATCTGTAAGGGGTCACAAGGTTAATTTGTGATAAACACACACTTTTAGGTGTATAATTTCCTTTCTTTATCTTCAAAATTTTAAAACTTAAGTTTTAAATTTTCTTTTTCAAATATGAACATTAAATAATTTTTTCCATTATTTAAACTTTCATGTTAAATAATATTGCACGACCAAGTCTTATATTAAAGTAAAACATTTATATACATAATTAGGTTCACATTTTGCATTGTGATTTCCATTTCAATTCATTTCATCACTAGAATAAAGTAGAGGTAAATGTAGACACTCAAATTTGATAAAATCTCATAAAAGATATGCATTTATACATAACCTTGCTTATCTAGACTATTATTGATGGATAAATGTCTTATTAACATGCCCTCTCCTATGTCACAGAATTCATTTTTTTATTATTATATTTTTCAAAATATTTATGTTCTCAATATCCACTTCAGGGACTACCAATTTTCATTCCACAAGGCCACACTACATCCTTGTCTAAGTAATGCAAAATTTTAAAAGTGTACCTTAAAATAGAAATTATGTTTCTATATTTTTAAGCCTCTTTTTTTATCATTGGTATTTTTAAGTCATTAATTTTGTATGTGAGAATCCCTAAATTAAAATTCAATAACTATGTATAACCAAAGATCTTGTTAAGACTGAAGGGTTGACTATGTATCATTTAAAAAACATATACATAAGTTTATATATTCTTATTACTACATAATTATCAAAATATTTTTGAATTCAAAAGTTTACAATATCATTCAAATTCTTATGTCAAGGGTATTTCTAGGTGAAAAAACATCTATCACTACTTTCATGATTGTGCATATGCATCTAAAAGGGAGAAATATATCGACCTAAGGCCTATTAGGGACATGTAGGTGGTGCTCAATTATGTGGGGTTTTAGAGGCTACCTAGAATATTTCCATTACCTATTGGCCCCATTTTTATATTTGATATTTATCTTGTTTCATGTGTAGGATCTAGGGTTTTCTATTTTTAGTTCTTATGCATGACAATAAAACATAGAATTAATTATTCAACCCTTGTTGATGGTTGTAAAGGCATAGATTAAAAAATATATGTACAATAAATAAGGTGCATTGATCATCAATAAAAAGGATGTCATTCATTATTTTTCACCTCTTGTGGACTTATCCCATAAGAATGTAATTCATATTTTATAACGTGACTATGTTTTCATTCATAGTCAGCCTACATAGTCATATATATTTGTATTTTTAGTGACACTCTATAACCCTAGTCCAATTTTCTATTATTAACAATTTTATGATTTATGTAAATCATGTAACATATTAAATTTAACTATCTTTTAATATCATATCAGTGCATATTAAAATTTCAATTTCAACACTTTAAATCTTTCTAAATATCAATTAAATTAAAAAATGGTTAAACAGACATCTTTGTTATCCCATTCAATGAGCAAAAAACTATCAAAATTATGCTCACAAATGACAAAGTCATATATACATTACATTATTTTGATATTATATTAATTAAAGTATTATTTTGGGTCAATAATACATCAAATTAACCTCAACATCCTTACATATGTATGAAAATCCAACAAAAAAATAAATGGCATTGATTGCAGTAGAAGAATATCCATACAAAATGCATTCCAATGAGACACTTGTAGTCATGAAAAATGTTAGTTATGCCATACATAAAATTTTATGAACACTCCCCATTCCATGTGTACTTACATATCTCTAGTGTTCCAACATATCCATACCAACCATCATGATGGGTTATGACATGGTCACACCAACCATGCATCATGCACTAAAACTAGGGAAATGTAATCTTACTATTTTTAATCATGTAATTTTGACAATTGATTTTAATGAAAAAAATAGTTAAACTTTTGAAGGTATTAATTTTTGATCTATAACTTTGTTTGAGCCCATTTTTATTATAAAAATACCATCTAAAAAATCTTGATGCATCCACAACCTAGTTTGTTTAAGCCTATTTTCATGATAAAATGACCATATACAAATGCTTGTTGTAGCCATAACCTACCCTATATGGTTATGGATGTTTTAAATATTTTTAAAAATCCATATGTGTCCATCTGAGCATCTAGAAATGCAATTTAATATTTATTTGGTACTTTTCTATTTTTAAAATTTTATATTTTTGTAACCAGACATGATCTTAATTTGGTATTTATTTGATAGGTTAATTTTAGTGCTTAGTTTAATTTTAGATATTTTAATAGTTACACACACTTTCATGTGAAACTTAGTAAAATTAGAAGATGCTAAAATTAATAACTTGAATTTGATTATTTTTTATAATCCAAAATTTTGTATGTTAACTCTAATTTTGAGTTGAGGTTTATTTATGCATGGTTTTTAATTATTTTAATCATTCAAGACTTTTCAATACATGTTATTACACACACACACACACACACACACACACACACACACACACACACACACACACACACACACACACACACACACACACACACACACACACACACACACACATTAGTGTCTTCATATTATTTAGGTTCATTATTTGGTATTAGAGCTATTTTTTAATCTTTCAAACATAATAACGGTGAGAGTATCAGGAGGGATCATCTAGATGAACTAGAATATGCAAGATTTATAAATATAAGTACAAAAATTAATTGATATTATTAAAAATTAAAAGATAAAAGAGAGTATAATATGATGTAGAGGATGGCTTATATTATGAAGAGGAAATGTAAGAGAGGATGGTTATAGATTTATAGATAATGAACAAAAGAAACAAGGTTGATGTTCCAGATTATGGATGAAGTTTCAAGCCAAAAGAGTTGATAGATTGGATGAGCAACATGGATTTTTTTTTAATGGATTAACTATGAGAGGATACAACAATGTAAAGTTTTTGCGTACAAAATTTAAGGGTTGTGCAATGATTTGGTGGGATCACTAGTACAAATAAAGATAGATAAAATATAAAGAAAAGATCGACTCATGAAAAAATATGGAAAAAAAGATGGAGATTTTTTTTCCTATTGTTTATGTACAAACCCTATTAGAAGATTCCAAAATTTGAGGTAGAAGTATCATAGAATAAAAGAGTATACACATGAGTTTTAAAATAACGCCGTATGAGTGGATCATAATGAAATAGAAGAACAAATGGCTACAAGGTATTTATATGGTTTGATGTTTTATATTTAAGATGAATTAAACATATATAGAATATTTTATGTGGAAGAAGATTATCAATAAGATTTGAAGCCATAAAAAAAAGTTAAAAATTTAGAAGACCATACATTTGCCTGGGAAGAGGAGAATCCCCTCCAATAAGGGGATGAGGTGGATTTAATAAATATATAGGTGAGTTTAATACAACTAGAGGATAATCATCGCATGGTGAATAAAAATATGAAGATAATAGAAAAATATTTGTATACTAGCAAAGAGTAAGATGATTTAGAGAAGAGGAAATTATGGTGGTAATATAGGATGGTCACAAAATCAATGCAGGTCTTATGTTTTTTTATAGATGTTGAGAAAACTATCATAAATAATTTTAATGTCCATACTACCAGGATAAAAATGGAGGTAAGAGGATCATCCAAGAGTGAATTTAGTTGAAGATGAACAAAAGATAAAAATATTGAAGTTGTAACAGTAGATATTGGAAAAAAAATCTCATGATGAGAAAAAGCATGGTGAATCCAAGGAATGAACATGTGGATAATAAATAAGGTGGTCATATATGGATAAAAATAAATATATTTTGAATAAGGTGTACTCGAGGAGGTAATATATGTAAAGTAGTTATAAATATTGGTAGTTGTGAAAATATGGTTTCAAAAAACATTATTAAGAAATTAGGTTTGTAGTGTGAAAACCATCCTAATCCTTATTAGATTTCATGGTTTAAGAAAGGGAATGAAATTACAATAGATAAAAGGTTCTTAGTGAATGTTTATATAATTAAAACTTACAAGGATGAAATATTGTGTGATGTTATATCCATGGATGCATGCCATCATTATTTGAATGTCCATGATAGTTTGATAGAAAATCAATTCATGTTGGAGCAAGAAATATGTATAGTTTATAGAAAGGTGGTATCAAGTTAGTTTTGTTACCCCTTTAACAATAGAGGTAGGCTAAAATCTTGCTGACTACAAAATAATTTATCAAAGATACAAAGATGATAGGTTGTTATGCATTAGTAGTGAATAAAAAAGACACAAACATGGTGTAAATCCTAGTAAAAGAAGTATTAGTGTCTAATAAATATGTATATGTTATACCTAATGAGTTACCATATGGTTTTCTAAAAAATAGAGATACTCAACATCATATTGTTTTGATTCTAGGATAAGCTGTACCCAATCAAATAGTTTTTAGGATGAGTCCAATAAAAAATGCATAATTAAATAAACATATTACTAAATTAGTGAGGAAGGGTGTATAAAGGATCACATAATTCCATATACAACACCAACATTGCTATATCCAAAGAAACATGGAGGGTGGAGGATGTGTGTTGATAGTAGATTAAGTAATAAAATTACAATAAATTACATGTTTATTATACCTCTTTTCGATGATATGATGGATGTTGTTGTAGGATAAAGTATTTCGTATACTATCAGTTTTAGATTCATGAAGGAGATGAATGCAAAATAGTATTGCAGAATATATATGGTTTATATGAGTGGATGGTGATGCCATTTGAGTTATTTAATGCACCCAATAAATTTATCAAGGTGATGAACATAGTTATACAATAATATAGTTGTAAGTTTTTGGTGGTTTATTTTAATGATATTTTAATATTTAGTGAGACTAAATAAGAGTACTTATAGAATTTGAAAATAGAATTAGAATTGTTAGTAGAAAATATCTCTATGTGAATTTGAAGAAGTACAAGTTTATGCATAATGGTTTGAAATTTTTAGGATATGTAGTTTTAGAAGATGTAAAAATGGATGAAGAAAAAATAAAGGTAATTGTTGAGTGAACTATCCTAAAAAACATCACAAAGGTAATCAATTTCCATGGTTTAACATCTTTTCACAAAAATTATATTAATAATTTTAGTAGTCTTGTTGTGCCAATAAAAAATTATATGAGAGAAAAAACATTCATGGAAATTGGTAGTAACAAAAAGATTTTAATTATTCAAGAAGATAATAAAAAAATAATTTTAGCCTTATAGGATTTTATAAAAGCATTTGAGGTTGATAGTGATTCTTCATTTCTGGTAATTGTTGTTGTGTTGAGTCAAGAAGAAAAGCTAATAACATATTTTAGTGTCAAATTAAATGAGGTATGAATAGACTAATCTATGTATAATTTTGAATTGTATGCCATTATGCAATCATTAAGACATTGGAGGAATTACCAGGTGCCTAAGGTTTTTATATTATTTATTGATCATGAGGCTTTGGGGTATGTAAACATTCAAAATATATTAAATACTAGGCCTGAAAAGTTCTTTCCTTTATTATAGTGTTATACTTTTGTGTTGATACACAAATTAGAAAAATAGAATTAGGTAGTTGATGTTATGATCAGGTAAGTGGGGTTGATAACTGCTATGGTGAGTAATGTTGTTGGATTTGAATTTTTTAAGGAAGTGTATTATATAGATCCAAATTTTGGAAATATAGTTGAGCAATGTAGGAATCCATTAATAGGCTAGATAAGTAGTATTTATGATGAGTATCTTGTGTAGGATTGCTATATCTTCAATTTAAAAAAAAAAAAAAACCAATTGCATATCTAGGAGATAATATTATAAGAGAATTGCATAGTGGTCATTTGAATATGCATTTTTGTAAGATGAAGACAATAGCTTTTTTAGAGGATATGTTTATTTTCCAAACGTGAAGAGAGTTGTGTTTTAAGGTGCAGGATATGGAAGTTGGAAAAAGGACACACAAAAAATATAGAGATGTACATGTCGTTATCAGTTCCAAGATGAACATGGACATATTTGAGTGTGGATTTTATGTTAAGATTAAAAAACACGTAAAGAGGTAATGATTCAATTTTTGTTATTGTAGGAAGGTTTTCTAAGATGGTTTATTTTATTACATGTAATAAAACTAATAATGCCACTAGAGTTTCATAACTATGTTTTAATGATCTAATGAGATTACATGGTGTCTCAAAAACCATAAAATCATATAGGGACATGAAATTTAAAATTCATTATTAAAGTATTTTATGGAAGAAAATTTGAACCAAGACATAATTCAATAGCACATACCACCCACAAATAAATGAACATGAAGAAATTGTAAATAAGGGCTTGGGAAATTTGTTGAGATGTATAGCTAAAGATAATCCCAAGGAATAGGACTTTTATTTAACACAATATGAGTTTGTATATAATAATTTAGTGAACATATCAATATAAAAATCAACATTTTAGACTATTTATCATATAAATTTTATTTGTGTTTTATATAGTTACCAATTGCAAAATAAGTACGTGATAATGTAGAAGTGTTTTTAGAACATATAAAAGAGTTACAATAAGAAGTAAGAATATAGTTATAGGAAAGTAATTAAAAGTATAAACCAATATTAGATATCATGAGAAAATATAAATATATATTTGAATAAGGATATTTAGTGATGATTTACTTGAGGAAAGGGAGAATTTTGAAAGGCACATATACCAAGTTGAAGTAAAATAAAATTAGTCCATACAAAATTGAGAAGAAAATAAATGATAATAAGTATTTGTAGAATAAAATTGGACTGTATGGAATTTTGATATCTATCAAGTATTTAATGTTTCAAATTTATATGATTTATATGGAGAAGATGGTGAATGTGAAGAATATGGATAAGTATATTGGAAACAATAGGCACTAGAGAAGAAGAAAGAAAAGATAGTGTAGGTTCTGGATAAGAAGATAGTAAACACAAGGCAACAAAGTTATCAAAAGTATTTGGTAAAATGGGAAATATTAAAATAAGAAGACAACAATTGAAATATATAATGTGAAATGAATAAGATAGATAAGAAAAAATGATACAAGTACAAACAGAGCAATTTGCAAGAGCTAAATTATTTTCAAATAGAGAAGAATCATGTAAAAAAAGAGGCTAAAGTTACATATGTCATAAATTTTGATTGATATCTCAATTTGAACCCATATTCAAGCCAATATTACCATATCTAAAATATTAGTGCTACTATAACATGTCCTATCTAACTATGGACAATTATTATATTTTTAAAAGGCCATATGTGACCATTTGAGGGTCCAGAACATAGTTTAATATATTCTTTGCTATTTTTATATTTTAAGAAATCATATATTTTTGAAATATGTATTTAAAACTTAGCTGACATTCCTATGATATGTTAATTTTAGTGTCATTTTATTTTTGTAGATTGTTGGAGTTGTTCATGCTTGCATGTGAAACTTACTAAAAATAATAGTTACTAAAAATAATAGGTCGATTTTTATTATTTTTAGAGTTATGAATTTGGAATGTGAACTAAAATTATAAGTTGAGGATTATTTATGCATGGTTTATAATTAATTGAATCATTTAATATAAATAAATATAGGTTGTTCTTTCATAAGAATTGATTATTGATATTTTCTTGTCGTGATAGTATTATAGTTCATTAGATTTGGTCTTGAAGGTTCTTGTTCTATGAATACTTTATAATATTTTGACCAAATAGATGATTTAAATTAAAAATAATATTGAAGAATGTAATAAATTCTAGTTATTATATTTTTCATTTTTGGCATGGAGATAGTATTTTCTTTGAATTTAATAATAATTTTGCACACTCTAAGATCACAAGTTACTATATTTGATACTATATATGTATTTATATATATATATATGTATCTGTGTGTATGTGTATGTACACGCACACACACACACACGCACACGCACACGCACACGCGCGCGCGCGCACACACACACACACACACACACACACACACACACACACACACACACACACACACACACACACACACACACACACACACACACACACACACACACACACACACACACACACAATTGAACATTATACATGTATGTTTATGAAGATTATACATGAAAAATACATTAAATTTATTTTTTCATGTTATCATTGTATTTATATACTAAAAACATTAAAACATAGTATTACACTTTATGTCAATTTTTATTTTTATTTTTATTTTTTTTTAATTTTAATATAAAAAATTCTTTAGTCAAAGTTATAAAATTTGTTTATTCAATTTTTAAAGCATTTTATGGGAGTTAGTTAATATTTTTATGGATTTTACTTATAATTAAATATATTATTTAAGTCATATTAAATCTAAATGCATCTGAGTGGTATTAAACATTTATTTAATTTTTTACTTTTTTTTTCTAATTTTTGAAAATAGAATGAAAGTATTATATATAATTAATATCTAGAAAAATAAACATAACCAATTATTCTACCAACATCTACATCTAGTAAAATGAGCCTTTCCTTTTGTATGTAGAAGATATGATATATTCATTTGTGGTGAATGCATATGTTCTCCCACTACAATATATGTCATTTTAAACATATTTATATTGAGACACTAGTTTGATATTAGCTTAATTGACATTGATTGTCAAAATATTTAAATCTTTGAACATGTTAATTAAATAATTTGTTTATTGGAGAAACAAACTAGGAACATAGAATATTTCAAAACAAAAGTAATAAACATTCATTTCATGGAAAATCATAAGTGCAAAATTGAGTGGATTACATAATAACATTTATTGATCACAAATAAATTAAGTCTTTTTGATCTATACAGAAGACATAGATTACTAATGTCTTTAGCATCAAACAAAAATAATTATTAGCATAATTATGTTTAAAATATTCAATAACTTAACCTAAGTCACTATGGTTTCCTACCCAATATCTAGTCTATGTGTGCACAACTATTAAAAAATCCATGCCTTTGTTTTCATTCTAAATGATCATACTTTAGATATTGCTATGTGGAGAAATAAAATTATGCATATAAACCTTACCATAGATGGAAAAATCAAAATAAATGTCATATTTCACAATAACTTTATCTCCAATGAAAAAATAAAATGAATTCTATTAATTCAATTTATTAAGGTGTCAAGCTTTTATTTCCACCCCCTGATCAACAAACATATTTTAAATAACCTTTGTCATCAAGCCCTTATTCCATAATTCCAAAGACTAATATATGCATATAATTTCTATTGCAAATATTATTATAATAAAAATTATGTAAAAATAACAACATGCATATAATATGGTATATGTACATTGAACTATAAAAACTATTGACATTTCAAACCCATAATCACATGAAAAAAAATCTATAAATTTTTTTTGATGTCAAATTTCATCTTAAATTATAAAATAATACTACATTTTAAATGGCCAACAAACTAAATCATAACCTATTTTTTAGAAAAATATAAGGCTCTCACTTTTTCAAACATACACTTTCTATGATGAGGATAGATATGCCCATCTAAAGAAGTTTTCAAATGAACACCTTATTTGCAGTATATAGTTTGTGTATATTTATTTTTTTGTATTAGATGAAATATTTCCATTCTTTTTTATTTTAAATTATTAATATGAATAAAATTCTCGAATAAGGCAATCTGATAAGTCTTAAGGTCACCAACTGGTGTGCATCACCCTACAAAAAATTAAGTGATAAATAAAAAGTTAGTTTGCTATATATATATATATATATATATATATATATATATATATATATATATATATATATATATATATATATATATATATATATATATATATATATATATATATATATATATATATATATATATGAATATGTTTTAAAATTACATTATTTTCATCATGCTTGACTAAGAAACACATTTTCCTTAGGATATATACAAGTTTTTTAATATGTTACAACCCTTTAAGAATTTATTCCATTTTATCTCATATTTTTTTTGGTGTAATTTTCCTTATCTTTATAATTTAATTTAGATCACAAGAATGTTTTTTAATATTGGAAAACTATCAACATATTCAAATGATGTTTGTTGATTGTATTGTGAAAATTGTGATTAAAATCTTAGCTAGGTTCTTATAAATAATTTCTCATATTTGATATCTTTTGAGTTTCATAAAATTACAAACAATAAAATAAATATGAATATATAAGAGATAAATGTCTCACATCAAAAAGAATTAATTATTCTCACTTGTTGCAGGTCCTCTTATTCAATGAATGCCACTAGCACAACTATGAATCCTAACAATCAAATAATGTACGTTCTAGATAGTTTTATTATGTTTCATTAAAATTTATAATATAGTTATTTTCTCTAACATAGTTTTAATTTTAATTATTTTTTATATGCTTAACGTTTTGTTTACAACAAAGACATATTTGAAACATATATTTTGTTTTGATTTTTGAACATTATTAAGATGCACGACACCCAATTTGATGTGTCACTCTTATTGAATTTAGTTTTTCCTTTTTTCAACAAATTACCATCATGTAATTTTTCACCAAAAAATGATTTATAATATTTGAATAGTATTAAAGCTCGTCACCTACAATTTAGTAATTTTTAAAAATATGATTAATATTTAAAAACATTTCCTTTAAATTATTTTTAATATTTTCGTTTCCTCTTTGTTTTGAATAATTAATAGCATTAATTTTATGCTCTATCCATGTTCTCATTGCACTTATTTTGTGAAATTTCTAGTTTACACAATTATAGTAATGGCTTCCCATTGTTCCCATTGTGTTGTTCTTCCTCAAAAAATCCATTTATTTTTAATGTCGTTTAGAGGTTTTCCTATTATTTTGATTTTAAACAAAACTAATTAATGCTTATTTTTATGTTTTATATTGGTATGATCCCATTTCATCTCAAATTATATCGTTAAAGCCTTTGATTTGTATATAGTTGTTCAAATCCATTAATTATAACCCCAAATAACTTCTAAATCATGTTTGTTGTTATTAACTATTAATATATATAGTTTGAATAAATAATCCCACATTTGATAACTATTGTGGATACTATCCCCATACACATCAAGAGGTTTGGGTCTCCCCTAGCCATAAAAAACTGACAAAGATTACAAAAAAAACTACAACAAAAGATAATGAAGGAGGACCAGGTATTCTCCTAGCCAAAAGTTACTAACTAAGAGAACAATGAGAACCCAAGAAAAATAAGTAACAATCAATTTTTAATGGATTACAAACTAGTAGAGGAAGAACAAGTGCTGTATTTGATAAGTGAGGTAACCAACCAATTTTAGTTGGGCCAAAAACTAGCCTAGACTTAAAACATGCTTAGGTCTTGAGAAATAACCAGGGTACCAAAGGAACAAATAACTCAATTTTTTGGATAGATAACCATATAGGACACAAAATGAGGTCGAAGTTTATAAAAAAAGATCTTTTGATTTTAAATGGACTAGAATCCATTCTAGACATAAAAGAGTGTGAGGCCTAGATCTTTGAACCCACCCTTATGATCCCCAAGGGAACTAAAATTCTAACAAAAAATTCAAATGTATGGAAAGGAATGCTACAAAGTCCCTAGTAGGACCCAATAACTCTATTATTTTTAGAGGGTTTGACAACCATCATGTACTAGAAAAGCATGAGGTCCTGATCTCTAAAACTATAAATTTTTCATTTTGACTAGATTGAGGGCCAAACTCAACATAAATGGAGGTCCAAGTCTCTAGAGTTAAATGTAGAGAGAAAAAACCTAGGGTTACTAGCGTGACCAAAACAAACAAGGCATCTAATGATTTTAAATGTGCCATCAACCATCTTGGAGTAAAGAATTAGGAGGCCTAGGTCTCTAAAATGACTATTCTAGTCCCCTATGGGACACAATAAATTAGAAAAGTAGAACATTCTTCAATCATGAATTTGAGGTGACTACTAGAAAACAATTTTTCCTATAAAAAATTAAAAAGAGACATATCAAAATAATGGCTTGGTCTATCTGAGATTGTAACAAACAAAAATTTAATAGGGAAATAAAGACTTGGGGTTTCTATGCCCATCCCCATAAAAGGGTAAAATGAAAATAAACATACATTATGCTCTAAAATTCCACAAGGAGTCAAGACTTTTGAATCATGAAAATACCTTCTAACCTAAATTGGGAAAATCTTAAAGAATTCCTCACCCTTAAGGGCCAAACCTAATAAATTTAGAGCTGGATCTAAGAAAAAGTTGTAACTAAAAATGCATCTTATGATGTTTACATTAGTACACACTAAATTTTTCCTTCTAATATATTTTCTAAAGACCATATCAATCCATCTTCTCCACCAAATAGAATCATCCATTCCATTAAATAACTAATACAAGGTAAGTTAGAGCCAATGTATGAGTTTAGAAAAGCAACCCCAACATGGGGATAGGGGTACAATTTGGTTAAAAATTTACCAAAAACATTCTCAATGCGATCCCTCCATAAGCGAAACCATCCTTTAGAATCTAGACATTGATAGTATAGATCTCATAATTAGCACCATATAGCCCCATTGACATGAGTAAGATGTCAACATGGTACTTTTCAGGTTCCACAAAACCAAATCAGCCACAACTGAGGCTTGAGAATGGAGGACAAGATAATTGATCAAATAGAGATGGGAGAAAGATACAAAAAAATATCCATCTTATAAAGTAGCACCAAAGTCTTTATTAAGTATAAACATTATGGTCATATTGTGATCAAAACAATCAATGATATTGACCTGTCAAGGTTCATAATACGGTAAATTAGATCTTTCATCCCCTTCCATAGACACCACAACAAAACATTCTCGAATATGGCACTCAAGCTATCAAGAACAAGCCTTGTAAGTCTTTCCTAGATTTGGGAGCTATTTAATGCAAGAGGATGGTCATTGTAACCCATAACATCCCACCATAGGAGTGTCAAGCCTTTTACCAATTTCCTATCAACAGATAGACTTCCAACACCATCCTTCGCCACAAGGTCATGCCCTCCATTATTTACCCACATCTAGTGGAGCCAAAACATTTCAATATAAAACTTATATAATGCAATGCTATGGGATAAGGCTAGTGATATTTCTCCTTCCAAGATGGTAACCAAAACTAAACCCATGTTGGGTTCAATAGAAAAGAGCATGAGCGAAGACAACCCCTATTCATTTCCATTCTTTTCATGCCACTTCCCTTGATCTATGTCCAGATCATCATTATTTCCACCTTTAGTCAAATCCCCTACAACTTCCCACCACTGTATAGTTTGAAATTTTTTACCATTCCCTCTACTCCACTCTTTCATCCTCTTAATGAGATTATAATTTGGGGTTAATAACTAGGGAATTCTGATCTACGTGGTACATGTGGGTGGGTCTAGGTTTATAATGTCTATTAAGCAATTTGTAATCAGATTCACCCCAATATGCCTTATTTAGAACACATGAAAAAGTGAAATCCCTACCACAAGGTGTCTACATGGCCACTTCGAGAAGAATTATGTAGTGTAGATGTAACATGGGAATTAAACTTTAGTTAATGATTACAAATTACTTTTACCTCATAAATATACTAAACTCCTTATGTACTAAAAATTTAGAGATAATAGTCAAGTAGTTTTAATCAAATTAGGACATGTGGATGGGCCTAGGTTCTTAATGTTTGATAAGTGATTTACATCTGGAGTCACCCCTTTGTACCCTATGTAGAATACATAGAGAAGTTAAAACCCTACCTCAAGGTGCCCACATAAACACTTCAAGAAGAACTACACATCTTACATGCATTATATAAATTGATCTTGGGCTAGCAAGTACAAATTACTTGTACCTCACCATTACGCTAATCCCCTTGTGCCAAAAATTTAGGGGTAATATCTAAGAAGTTCTAATCAAGGTGATACATGTAGGTGGGCTTGGCTTTGTAATGTCCACTGAGAAATCCATAATCAAAGTGACCCCTACCTCAAGGTACCCATATGGCCACTTCAAGAAGAACTACACATCATAGATGCAACATGGGAGTTGCACTTGGGTTGGCAGTACAAACTACTTGTACCTCACTAATATGCTAAGCCCCTTATGTTACAAAAATTTGGGGGTAATACCTTGGGTGTTCTAATCAAAGTGAGACATGTGGGTGGGCCTGGGTTCATAATGTCCATCGAGTGATCTTTAGCCATAGTTACCCCATTTTACCTTGTGTAGAAAAAACATGGATAAGTGAAACCCCTACCTCAAGGTGCCCATATGGCCACTTCGAGAACAACTGCACACCTTAGATACACTATGGGAATTGAACGTGTGTTGGCAAGTAAAAATATTTGTACCTCAATAATACACCAAGCTCCTTGTTCATTGAAAATCTTAGGATAATAATTAGAAAGTTCTCATAAAAATAGGATATGTTGGTGGGTTTTGATTCATAATGTCCATCAAGTGATCCAGACCTAAAGTCACCCAGTTGTGTCACATGTGGATCACATGGAATAGTAAACCCCTAATTCAAGGTGTCTACATGAATAATTCTTTAAGAAATACACACCTTAGATGAACCATGAGAATTAAAATTTGGTTGATGATTACAAACTACTTGTACCTCACCAATACACCAAGCTCCTTGTGCATACAAAATTTAGGGATAATAATCAGGGAGTTCTATTTGAAGTGGGACATATGGGTGGGCTTGGATTTGTAATGTCCATTGAGTGATCCCCAGTCGAAGTCACCGTATTTTTTTGTACCTCACTAATACACCAATCCCCTTGTGCATACAAAATTTGAGTGCAATACACGTAAAGTTCTAATCGAAGTGGGACATGTGGGTGGGCCTAGATTTGTAATTCCCACTGAGAAATCCATAGTTGGATTTGCCTCATTGTGCCCCATGCAAAACACATGGAGAAATGCAACCCCTACCTTAAGGTTCCCACATGGCCAATTTGAGAAGAACTGGACACCATAGATACATCATGGGCATTGAACATGGGTTGGCAAGTAGAAACTATGTGTACCTCACCAGTACACCAAGCCCCATGTACATTAATTTTTTGGGGGTAATAGCCAGAAAGTTCTAATCAAAGTAGAACATATGGGTGGGTTTGGGTTCATAATGTCCACTGAGCGATCTGTAGCTGTAGTTGCCTCATTGTGCCCCATGTGGAATACATGGAGAAGTACAACTCTTACCTCAAAATGCCCACATAACCACTTCAAGAAGAACTGCACACTTTAGATGCACCATAAAATTAAACTTGGGTTGATGAATAGAAACTACTTATACCTCACCAATACACTAAACCCCTTGTGCATGACTATTAATATATAATTATAATGTAGTTCTTAATTTGATTAGGAAGCACATTCTCATGTAAATTGGTAAAAATTGTTTGATTATAAAATTTGAATGGATTAATATTATATTTCTATTTTTCCTACGCAATTGATCTCAGATCCTATTCCTATGGTTGACATTTTACCAATAAATCGAGGATACTCTACCGGTCAAAAATCTAAGGTAAAAAACAATCAAAGATCCATCCAAAAATTAATTATATTCTTTTGCTTTCTGAAATTAAAATTCCAATTAGAAATTGAAGTCTGCTAAATGTCTGATCCACAAAGAACCCACAGAATTTCCAAACCTTCGAAAAATGATATAATAGATGTTGGTACTTTGCTTTGATTCTTTTGTTTAACCCTGGTAAACATGCTTGCTGATGGTTTATTTTTTTTATTTTTTTTTGCTGCAGTTGAGGTGTTTATATCTCTCTTTATCCTATTGTTTTTATTGTCTTTAAAATTTGTCTCGTATAATAATAATAAATTATTATTATTATTATTATTATTATTTTTATTTTTTAGAAATATAAATGATTTATTTAATCTTTTCTGGAAGTACAGATTGTTATATAGTACTTTATTTTGAAAGATCAAAATATCTTTTCCACAAAAATAATTATTAAATTACATTTTCCGACACATTTCGAATCAGAAATTATAATTCATCATCAGGATAAAAAAACCATCACGGATCAATTGAACTTTTATTTCTAAAAAGCATTAAAAGGCAAGAGCTACAGCATGCAGAGTTTATATCGGAGCAATTAACAAAGAAAGCACAAACAAATCGTAGTCGCGGAAAAGAGGATTAGTAGAAGCGTTCAAATGATTTCAAATACCTTGTTCCTAAAATAATATTTTATATAATCTTAGTACCATTCTGATCACCTTCACATATGAGGGAGAAGCAAATGTAACCAACAAAATTACCTGTGATAGCGTAACATTGAATACTTCAGATACACTTGCATTGTCTCACTTCTATTCTTGGACATGGCATTCGAGAGTAGCAGGTGGATACTACCGCGAAACAATTCTTACATCCCAACTTTGTTATGCAGATAAGTTATACACAATCGCCAGAAATGTCGATTAAAACCCTATGCGACGAAGCTTTATCTTCACTTCCATCCGACAGTCTTTTCATACAAATTCAGTTGAGAAATGCAGCATGAAATGAAACACAAAATTACAAAGCAAAAACAAAATTTTCACATTTTGAAAACCTTTGACTGTAGAATCTATAATCGAATTCGGTCATCATATTTTCTTATCTTGGTTGAGCATGTTTTCTTTATCTTGATCAGCACGGTCAAAGTCCCTCATTCCACTGCTAACCGAAGAAATAGAAGAGGGCAAATTAAGATGTGGTTGCTGCTGAGATTGCGGTGAATCGTCCGTCGAAACACTCTGAATGGTGACAGGCGGCAAATGGAGGGAATTATGTTGATGAATTTGCTGTGAACCACCCAATAAAGCATCCCGAAAGCTAACGCCAGGACGAGAAAGCCTCGAAGTACGATCACGCTGTTGATGAAATTGTTGCGAACCAACGCTGGAAACATTAACAGGAGACTGTAAATTGACAATGTGTTCATTTCGATGGTTAGATTCTTGCGGGGCAACCGGCAAGACATCCACACTGTTGACAGTAGGCGGCAAATGGAGGTTATTTTCGTTGACAATTGTTTCTTTGTCTTGATCAGGACGGTCGAAGTCTCGCATTCCACTGCTTACTGAAGAAATAGAAGGAGGCAAATTGAGATTTGGTTGCTGCTGAGATTGCGGTGGATCGTCCATCAAAACGTTCTCAATGGTAACAGGAGGAGAAAGCCTCAAAATATTCTCATTGCCAGATTGTCTGTAAGAAAGGCCTGAGTCTAAATTGCCGGTAGTCTTAGTCTCAAAAGCAAGAGCAATATTCCCGTCGAATGGCTGAGGTTGACCAGGCAGAGGCTGAGGCAGCCCTGTAAATAGAGATGATTTTAAGTAAGCGCGCATTTTCAAACTAACGGAAATGTCAGTTTCTTGAAGTTCAAATTGATCTAAAGGTGATAAATACCGTGTTTTTTTTTCTATTTTGTATTTTTTAATTTATTTTTTAAATTCCAAATATTGGATATTGTAGAAAATTTGAAAGTCATGAAGCGTAAAATATTCTTTTTACAGAACTTTATGACAATCTCTTTTTTCCAGAGTTTCATTTTTTCCTACCTTTAATATTTATGAGAAATTTTCGAAATTGCACTAGGCGCTAAAATCATCCGATTGCAAAAACGAATTCCCTCCTTTTTACATCTAAGGAATTTTTCTGTATAGTGTTTCCATGACCAAATTGAGAAGGAAAGGGAATATTACTTTGCCCCAAAGAAGTTTGCAGGTTGGAACTGAAACTAGAAACAGCAAGGTCGCTTCTTCTTTCACCCTGGCTGACATTGTTCGGTTCGACAATTCTTGCAAATTTAAAAGCCGAGGAAATAAGGAAGATGATGTTGCATTTTAAAAAATAAAGAAGAAACTTAAGTATGTCGCACTGTATTACTCACTGAAACGGTAAACTGCCTCCATTCAGCATTCGCATGGAGTCCAACTCCTGTCGTTCTGCCTGTTGATCCCTTTCTGTTAAAACCATATGCAGGTTCGTAAATTATAATATTATCTGAAAATCTGCTAAGAATTTCTCCTTTAATAAAGAAAAATCAGATTAACTGCCATAAGAATTTTGTCCTCAAAATTGTCGCAGGACTAAAGTCTTTCCTGTACTATAAAACTTCAAACAAAAAAAATAACGTCGGGACTAAGGACTCCAAAATCTTAAAGAAAATGAATGTAGGTTGGTGAACTGAAATGAATCCGACTGTACTAACGATTTTCTTCCTTTTACATTAAAGATTTGCACTGTACACGATAACAAATTTATGAAAACAGAAAATTGAGTTTTGTTACCCTCGCCTCTCCAATGGCGACGCATATGTCCTCCACTCGTTGCGAAGAAATCGGGACAAATTCTGGTTAGATATTCCTCGCCTATGGCGTCGTAGCTGTTGAAGTTACGCTCGAATTGAAATCAAGACAAGACAGTTTGATTTAAATCACAAATTTAAAAGAAGAACAAATAAGTAAAATGAGGTTGCATATTAAAATATAAAGAACAAATTTAAGCATGTCGCACTGTGTTACTCACTGTAACGTTGAACTGGCCCCATGCGTCGTTCGCATAGAATCCAATTCTTGCCGCTCTGCCACTTGTTCTCTTTCTGGTAAAACCGTATGCGCATTCTGAAAAGTTCTTCTTCCAACTTCTGCTTCAAACAAGAAAAAACAGTTTAAATGTCGAGGAATAAATTCTTTGCTGTGCTTAATAACTTCAAATAAAAAGATATACCATGAAGACTAAAGACTTTAAAACCTTAAAGAAAATGACAACTGTACTAACATTTTTTCCTCTTACATCTACAGATTTAACCAATTTTATGAAAACAGAAAATTTCGTTTTGGTGTCCTCCAAGATCCTTACTCGTTGTGAAGACTGGGGAACAAATCCTGCATCGATATTTCCTCACACATGGTGTCGCAACTGTTGAAGCTATGCTCGAATTGAAATCAAGTAAAGACTGATTGATTTAAGTCAGAAAACGCATTAAGATTATCTAACGATCAGAGACAGAAGTGAAATTTTAGGTCAAGTAGACTTCAAGCGACGCGGGGTTTAACATTGTGGTTACGCACCTACAACCTTGTAGAAATTTACTGACGTCAATAATCCAATACTTAATCCTAGCTTAATAGATCCTTATGTACTTATCTAATCCGCTTAATTGTTTGAAATTTTAAAGGAATCAACTATAAAAAAGTGTTACAAGTGTCATATTTAAATATCTTATATTTTTAATAACTCAGGATCTAAATTTAGATCATACCTTTCCAATTAAAAAACATTTGGCCACCAAAAGCAAAAGCTTCGGAACTTATATTTAGAGGACTCACCTCGTCTTTGAGATACTTTTTGATTATACATTCAAACTATTTTCTGTCTTACACTTTTGTCCTTGACTCTCTTTCATTTTTCTCCAGTATAACATTTTTATCCAAAGTACTTCTAGAAAAGACCGTTATTGATCATTCATCATCTAAAGATGTTCTATACAATGTACAAAAAACCGTTATTGATCATCTAGTATGGAAGAGGTTAAAAAAGGGCTACAAACATTTACGACACTATCATCTTTATAGCTGATTCTATTTAAAAGTATTCTTGTTTGCTTGTTCCAGAGTTATATATGGTCTATATCAAACTTCAATTTCTTGATTTTGTCTTGAGAACTTTATTTGTTTATGTGCAAACTTAACTTGTTCCAACAATAAAATTATATTGAACACTTGGTTCATCATATATTTCTTTGTGCCTAGCTTGTGACAGATTTAAATTTCGTAAATATTCCAATGACCACTTCCATATTTAATATTACTATTTTTTTTACGTGAAATGAGATAGATATGTTATTAATTGAAATATATGCATCCTCTTGATCCAATATTGGGGGCAACGCACACAATGGCATTATATTATTATAACTTATTATATATATATATATATATATGGTCTGAAGCAGGGCATTTTTTAATTTTGAAGGGGTAGTGAGTATTGCCTGGTCTCAAATGCCTTTGTGTATAACATGTCCACTTCTACGACTTTCATGTGGTAGATCACGATGCTGAAATATATTTCGTCATTAAGCTTCAAATGGGGATCAAGCTGTTGTTGAAAGTGTTGTGAATCAACCCTAGAGACATGATGAAAATTAACAGGAGACTGCAAATTGACATTGTGTTGATGTTGATTCTGAAGAAGTTGTGTATACCATCAAGAAATTCAAACTATTGACAGGAGGCAATCCTGTTGATGAAATTTCTGTGATCTGCCCTGAAAGGTAAAACGAGGGCGAGGCGGTATACACAAATTGTTGTTGTGGCTGAAATAGTAATTGTTGTGGATCGGCGCTGGAATTAAAATAATGAAAAAAAGAGATGGCAAATTGATAATGCGTTGAGATTGGTACTGAACAAGTTCTAGATAAATGTCCAATAATTCAAGCTGTTAACAGGAGGCAAATACATGGAGTTCCGTTGTGGAAATTGCTTGAATGAGTTCTGAAAGCATATTAAAAGGCTATCTATAAAAAATATTCTTGAGGTGAAATTGTTGTGGCTGTGGATCAGTGAGAGAAAACAGGGCACATTGTTGCATTTGAAAGCAAATTTTGGTACACATGCCTGGTTGTCTTTAAGTAAGCACTGAGATTAAATTGCCGGTAGTCTGACAGCGAAAATCAAGATCTTTGCTACAGTCGAATCGGTTAGGCTGACCACGCAGAGGCTGATGCAGCCCTTTAAATAGAGTTCATTTTCAGTAATCTTGCATTTTCAGACAAACAGAAATATCAGTCCTTAATGTTTACATTAATATAACGGGGATAATTACTGTCATAATTTTCTTGAAGTATTGCATATTGGAGAAAAAATTAAAATAATGAGAAATATAATATTCCTTTTACACAACCTGAGGAGAATCGTTTTTTCCCAGCGTTTAATTTTTTCCTGTACATATTTAATATGTCCAATTTTCGAACTTACCCTAGGCGCTAAAATTATCCCTACCTGTCAATAGGGTTGTGGTGTTTACATGATCACACTGAGAATGGAAAAGAATATTCTTCCCCGAAGAAGTTTGCACGCTGGAATTTGACGCAGAAACAGCATGGCCGCTTCCGCTTCCTCTTCAAAAGAAAAATAAATAAGTAAATTATGCTGCATATTAAAAACTAAAGAACGCAATTAAGCATGTTGCGTTTGTATTACTCACTGAGAAGGTAAACGCCCTCCATGAACGTTTCCCAATGCATCCAAGACGGGACGTTCTCCCAAAAGAAGTCTTTCTGTTGAAATTGAAATCATATGTGATTCCCCTGAAAAGTCCTCTGTAAAGAAAGGAAAAATTCATAAAATGCTATCAAAATTTTGACGTAAAAAGCGTCGCAGGACAAAAGACTTTAATCTACTCCAAATTTTCAGATAAAAAAACCAGCAGGACTAGAGACAAGAATCTGCTTGAAAACTTTAAAGAAAATGCAAATCGGTATAGTTCCACTCAAATGAATCCGATTGCACAAACGAATTCCCTCCTTCTACATCTAAAGAATTGCTCTGTACACGATTCCGATTTCATGAAAACAGAAAATTGAGTTTCGGTACACTCGCCTGTCCAATGGCGATTCATATGCTGTCCACGATACTCTCCGGCTGGTAAAACTGCGTAACAAATTCTGCATTGATATTCCTGAGCCATGGCGTCGCAACTGTTGAAGCTTACGCTAGAACTGAAATCCAATCAATATAATTTGTATTGGATCACAATATGGGTTGAAATTCTTATAGAATTGTACAAGACATTAAGAGTATTTTTCGATTAGGGACAGACGCAAAGATTGACGGTCAAGTAAATTTCAATGGAGGCGGGGTATTCTTATACAATTTGTTTGTGTTATTTGACGGGAAAACATATGCTTGCTGGCTGTCGTTATTGGTGGAGCTGTGTGAAAAGAGGCAATTGACGGCTAAGGATTTTAAAACGTTTTAACAGCTTAACTGCCTTCCGTTATTTGGGAGGGAGCTGATCTTGCTACCGTTAAAATTGAAAACGTGCATTCCACAGAGGAAGTCATTTGTTAATACATTTAAGTGTGAAATCAAATGTGTCAACACTTAATAACTATTCTTGCTTATTAAACAAGGGTGTCATGCACCAAGTTCCTATAGGATAGAATAGATTTGAAATTTGTTTTAAATGTTTTGTTTGAAAAAATGGCAGTAGTGAGCATTGACTGAAATTACTACATTGGAATTCTTCACCCCTTATACAGAAGAAAAATGCACTGAAAAGATACATATGTTAACAAAACCAAAGACACTTTAGACAACTCACATCACTTTGATATTAAAAATAGTTACAAGATATTTTGCCAACAACAAGATGGATTCCACATTCTTTTCTAAAACTTCTTATTTAGAAAAATCATCAAAAGCTTTGCATTGCTAAAAATGTATTAAATCCTCAGTACAAGTTCAAATGATAAATAAGTTGTATCCTCTTGAAAATATGACCACTACTAAGGAGAAATGATAAAGAAGAATAACTAGAGAAACGCAAACATGATGACTTCATATTCACAGGTAATAAAAATAGTTATCTTAGCCCCTGTAATGTACATGTTATATATACTTGTAACATAAGGTATTCAATCATCAAACACATAGAGACTTGGCATTAACAATAATCCTTGAGAGAACATGGATTGAGAGATTGATGCCATTGTAAGCTAACCTTGTAGTTGATTACATACAATTTTTTAATGCATATTTCTTTCCCTGATCATGTTTACTACATACATGCACTATGTCACTTGTAGTCAATGTTTTGTAGAAGTAATTGGTTGGTTACTTGCTTGGTGTGCCCAGATCGAAAGGGAGATAAGTATATTTTTACTCTTGCTATGATCTATTATTGATCATGTACCCCCCATAGTTAGAACTCCTTTTTCTCGCATCCACATTAAAACAATCTATATTGGTAATGTAAAATTAAACCATATCCTCCTTCATGCCAAGAAAAACTCTATAATATAAAAAAAATTAGTAGATAAGACATTTCTTTGAAATTAACACAAACTAAAATAGAAGTCATGGTAGATAAATAAAGTGTTGATACCTACCAAACAAAGCTTGCCTTTTCTGACCCAAAACCAGACCTAAGGCTTCCAATTACTTGGCCCATCTCACAACTATACTTGTCTTATCCCATCCTTCTGAATCCACTAACTCAATCTCAACCTATTATATCATCATCATTTATTATTATTTTTATTTTACATTTCCATAAACACCATAACACATTGTGAGAAGCATAACTATGTCTCATAAACATACATACCTCTGGCCGAAGGGATTTACATAAAGGTTCATGTGATTTTTTGAAATCTAATGCTCTTTCTATATTCTTATTCCTTTCAGGATTGCCATAATTTTTTGACAACAAACCATATGCAACGGGAAGCACTATATCAGTTTGTGACATATGTAGGCTTAGAAAAGACTAGCATTTCAAGAATGATTGCATTTGAAGGCAAATGTTGGTAATATGGAGAGATCGTATAGATTCAAAAATACTAATTCTAGTGATTATTTGATATCAGGCAAAATAAGTTGAATTTATTAAAGAATGGAGAATTACAGCCCAAAAAAATCAAATTAAAAAATCCTTGATGATAACTTTTATAGTAATGTGCAATAGTAATATTTGTTGTATCAGACCTAACTAAGGAATAATTCCCTGCTCTAATTATGCTCATTTAAATAAGTAAATAAATAAATAAAAGACATTCTGAATTATAGCCCATATATCTCTAGCTTGAACAACAACATTGATGGGAAGACTAATGTCATTCCATTTTGTAGTGATGCAAGCTGTAGAACTACTTTTGTTCCACAAAATTATAGCCACTCTTTTGGTGGATTATGGCCCACCCCAAACCTAAATGTATCAAACATTTATATATTATAAATACAAAAATTAGGTTAATCCAATAATGCATTATGTTGAATATTTTAAAGCCTATACTTGAATCATTCAATCATTCATAAAGATCTTATACCTCAAGGTCCCCTTGTTTACCAACATTATTCCCTTGAACACCTAATGAATCTGAGTGCAGCAATAGGAATTAAGAAATAACATAAAAATCCATCTGAAACATAGATACTAAAGAAACTTCATCTAGTCTGATCAAATTCAATTAACTGACCTTGATTAACGTCAATGAATTTTTTATTACCATAATGTCTAAAGTTTCCTTGCTAACAGTCCTTATGTCACAACCAATGAATAAAGGTACCTGCAAGAGATATAAATAGTTATAATCAAGGGAAAGAGGTATTAAAAATACACACTACAATTTCCTAATAATGGATATTGATCCCTAACCAACACCAAACTAGGCTAGCAAGTTTATCCATTTTCTATACTCTAGTATTTGTGTATGCGAAAATATGTTTAGGTAGCCTAAAATGGTAAGATTTGCAAGAAAAAAAGCTTATGTGTTTTTCATCTCCTTCATTCTATGTTTCTTACTTCTAGTATGAAGAAGATGTTATATTACTCTACAGGAATAGAGGTTTATTTGCATCACAAGCTAAAGTCAAAATAGGGGTCTTTGACAAGGTATGCTTGCAAGGGCCAAATATACCAAAGTTTTTAGGCTTTTAGTCATTTAGAATGGAACAATACAACATCATAATCATGGATCCCTATTCCTATAAAAAATACTAAACATAAACATGAGCCTAATGCAAGGTATCCACATTTACTTTTAATTTTTTTTAAATCTGCATCAGCCTATGTTGTTAACCTTTACTAAATCTCATATGCTGAAATGTGATGCGTATTCCTCCATAGTCATCCCACCATTTCCAACCTCTAATATGTCAAGATCTAGGTTGGACAATATAAGGAAAAAATTTATTTGACATATAGTTTAAAATTCATAATACCAAATTAGACATAACATGAGTGTTATCAATAGAGTTGGTAACTAACCATTCCATCTACTAGGACCTACATAGGCTACCCATTGGTAATTTTAGTTAGCTCTAGATGTGATTTTGAAAGAAATAAAAACTAAAAATATAAACATATATTATTCTCAATCCAATCTTTTTGAATAGAATGGATATGTCTATAAATATATCCATAATATTACCTATCCCATTGGTCTTCTATGTCTCCTATAGTTCTCTAGCTATTCATAATCTAAGGTACCCTTGTGGTAGGTTCCTGATCACCCCTACCCACCACAATAGTAATAGTACCATAACTGATATTAAGCTGAGGTTTACAGTGCGCTTGATTCTTCCATAAATATGGAGATTAACATTTGAAAATCCTTCTTAAGTTATTACCATTCAAAAATTGAATGGAATATGGAATGAACTGAATTCATGAGAGATGCAGTCCTGTTTGGGTACCTATGTATTTTATTGAAATTTCACTTTCAATATGTTCTACCAAACCATAGCATTAACCCTTTAACCCACATATGCACAATTTATTATCCAAATATGGCTCAAACATTAAACAACTTGCCTAGGATTTTATGTCACCATTATGGCAATTATCATATTTCAAGTAGTCTACTACCTACTAGTTAATCATATAAATTAAAATTTAGTATTGCAACTTTGAAAGTAGCAAATATCAGTCCTAGTTTTTCATGTTCCTTTTTGGTTTCATCTAGGTCTACTCTTCATTTTATTTCAAATACTAGATAGATTTATGCAAAGTATAAAAGAATCTTGTTAGTAGATTAGAGAATGATCTTAAGAATAGGTTACCCATGAAACAAATGTTTTGGTATCTTGTTACTCATGTCCAAGGGAACTTGGCATGGTTTTTCTATAGGTATAAAATATGGTGAACATAATCTACCAAAGCCTTGATGCCTAAAGGAAATGTATAAGCTCTAGTAACTAGATTACCCTTTGAACATATAAGAAGGTTCTGATTTCCTCCAAAAACTTGCTTCCATTATCAACAAGATCAATAATACATAATCATCTTCAAAAAAAAATAATAAATAAAAACTCATAGATTTGGTATTTAGATTATTTAATGATTTGTTTATAGTAGTACTTGAGCATCTCCATTTTGCTCACCCCAACAATCATATGATATTCAATGGATAAAATTATTGTAGCATCAATATATGCTACTAGAATAATAATGCTCGTGGTTAGAAATACTACTACTTATGGAATGCAACAAATCTTACCTATATTTACATATTCATATCCAAGCTTAGATAATCCAGTAGAGATCAATGCATTAGCTATATTATGCACATAAAAAATGTGTCACATAAAATTAAAAAAACATAAACATGGATAAAATTACCACACTAAACAACATGACTCTTATTTTCTATAAATCATAAAATTCAAGTATAGCAGTGTATCCATGAACAAAATACCAAGTTATTCCTTCTTTGACTATCAACATTAATACAACATGTATATCTTAAATTCTTGGCTTAAGTGGTACACAAAACACTTTTCCAATAGACAGGGAGTGATATACCACAACAAAAAGTGATAAACCTCTACTTTTAAAAACTCAAAATGCTTCAGATGCACTGGGAACTATGTATTGCTAGAGGAAGTAGCTCCTTCTTTTAGCAAACAACTTGTCTGACAAGAAATGACAAGAATTTAATTCAATTTAAGTCAAATGTTTCCAATGAAAAAAGAAACCTTTAAAGACAAAAGTGAATGATGTCTATAGGTTTCAAACTAAACAATCTGATTAATGACTAGACAACTCAAAAATACCTTAATAGTCTTTCCTTTTTAACTTGAATTTCCCCCTATTATATTTTCCATATGGTATGTTTGTCAATGATCTTCGGACACATTACTGATATGTTTTTGTTGTTTGAAAAGAGAACAAACCTCAATAGTTAATACCAATTGAAGAATTAATGTCAAAGTAATAGAAAAGCTTATTATAACATTTTTGTTGAATGATTTCAACATGAAAATCAAGTAATAACTTTCTAGTAGAAATATATGTGGCTAAAAATATGCATTCATGACAAAACAACTCATTTTTATCTGATAGGTAGTCCATATAATAGTTTCAGAAATCAAGTCAATTAAATAAAATTACAATAGGGATCCAAAAACTTTCATGTAATCAATGATACATCATGAGCTATATAGTAAAAAAAAGGAAAATTATATGATGTCATGGTTAAAATAATTTCCTAAATTATAGACAAGTATGACTTTGCTGGAGAAAATTTTCATGGCTAAATTTTGATCTTGGGCAGCCTAGTACCATTTGAACCCTAAGTCTTACCAGCTCAAAACCATGAAGTTAGCTTGACATTATTTAAAACTCAATTACACTATTTAATAAATAAACAATTCACTATAAAAAAAAGGATGTTAATGGTCATATCTTATGGAAAGAAAGGGGTTTTTTCACTTTACCATATATACAATCATTTAAGGGGCATATAACTATATAATGCTTCATAACTCTATTTTCTTATTACTAAATTTGATTACTGTGTTGTAGAAAAAAGACATTGCAGAATAGAGCTAAGAATGGGTTGATTTCCATGTGTAACCTAAAATCAATTATCATGAATTGAAATCTTGTTTATCATTCATAAAGACTGGTTTAGTTTTTAACATAAGTATGAGACAACTTGGTATAACCTATTTAGTTGTATGTCATAATAAATTTCATATGAGCTCATTTTGTCTAGTTATTATTTGGTTCTTTTCATTTTTTAGTTTTCGGTAACTATGCATGGACAAGGGATAATGTATGGAAGTTGGGAAATCCAAAACCTATGTAATTATTTGTTACCTTGTTGACATTGATTGATTATTGAAAAGACATGGTTTGATTATTATAATAGTTCAGGTTGATATGGAAAACATTGGTCATGATTGGTTTTAACGTGTACCTAATTGTAGTAATCATGGTATCTTAGTTTATATTAGAATTCCAACTAATACTTAAGATGTTATAGCTAATGCATATGTAGTACCTACTAAATTTGTGCTGTGATAACTGTGGAAAAATATTGATAAATGCTTCACTTATGTTCACTCTTATTTTTATACTTAATGTCTTGACTGATTGGTTTGTTGTAGTTGTTAGGAAGTGTGTTGTGACACCACTTGTGTTGATGTTACTATTCACTAGGCTTGATTGATAAAATTCACTTAGGGATTGTAGTATTTCCTTAAACTAAGGAATAAGTGACTATTCTCAAACCCTTAAAATGTGATATAGCAATCACAATTTCATTCTCATTACAAAAACTTGAACTTGATGGTATACTTAGATCAAACATATCATACTAAAAAATTAGAATGTACCTAACAAAATCACCATACTATTTGCTTGCCTTAACAATGGTGATGATGTACATGACTACTTAGACATTCATACTTTTAAAATCTCTATTACCATCACTTGATCCTTTATGATGTATTCATATTCAATTTTACTACATTGGGTAGGATTTGATTTCACTTCCATATACTTCTATTCTATAGTTTTACAGATGATGTCTAAAAAAATTGATCTTTTCACCATTATGAACTGGTGACTACCTAAGGATTGTTTGGACCTAGAATTTATGGATGCGTAACTGATTGAATAACTAGTATCACTCTTGGTAAGGTGATTGAATAACCATTATCACTTTTGGTAAGTTTAATTACATTTACTTAAGTGACCATGTTGCCCATTATGTCCTACTTGGTCATGCTTTTACACTAATTGTAGTTTTGTTATCTTTACTTTAGTTTTGATAGGTAGCATAATCTACCTAGATTATGTTAGCATAAAATTATTTAATGAATATCTACTCTATTTAAATAGTTATTAGACTTGAATAATTATTATTATAACTTTGGAAACTATTATAATAATCAATAAGTTCATAAGATTGGTAATTTAATCATAAGTATATAGAGTTCATGTTATAGTGCTAAGGATTTAGAGTTTTATAATTATGGACTTTTGTGTTGCCTTGCTCTGAAGAAGTAGTGAGTATTGCATTGAAGTTGCTAAGTATAATGTTGTAACTAGGTTATGGTACATATTGTACATTATGGAAATAAGGTCTCTCACATGGAAACTTTATAATGTAAAATCCCATTGAATGAATGACTATGTTGACCTATGCCAAATTGCATACATGGCATTGTTATATCTTACCAAACCCTATTAGTACCAATATCAAGTCTCATCCTTCTACCACAAAAATCTAGTTAACAACATCAAGTTATCTTAGGCATTGATAGTGAAGGGAAAATCTTGAATTGTGTACCAAAACTATTAGGGTAAACTATTTATGAGGCATTTGAGAATGAAGTTGGCATCAGGATGGAGGAAAATTGAAATTTTGAGTTTCATCATAGCAACCAACTATAAATCTTTAGATAAATCAATATTAAAGTTTACTAAAAATAATCATAAAAAATAAAAGCACTGAATCAATCAAAACCTCTATAAACAAAGAGAATGTAATTAAATTATAATATTCTAGAAGAAACTAAATAGAAACATTATAAAACAAAAACATATCAAGGTACAGAGATTTGAAAGAGAGGATGGAAGTGTACTGTGAGATACTTTGATCCTAGGTAAAGGCTTTCTGGAAATCACAACAACCCAAGCTCAGCGAAAATACTTATCTATAGTTAGGTAAAAGACCATGCCAACTCAGCTAAAAGTAATATTTAGTAACCATTATCAATCTATGCCAAACTTTTATCAATAAGCCAAAAAATGAGCATCTACAGTTGTCCAACCATTTACAAATCATTATGTACAGCCATCATTAAATCCATAAAAAAACAACCATACCTTAACCCTCTGAAAGTAAATGATTACACTCATCCCACAACAAGTCCATGTGAATGAGGGTTACAACTTAGACTTTAAAAAATGGTTATGTACATCTCTTCCAAACTTTTATAAATAAGAAAAAAAATGAGCATCTGTATTTGTCCAAGCATTTACAAATTGTTATGTACAACCATCATTAAATCCATAAAAAATCAACCATAGCTCAACCCCCTAAAAGTAAATGATTACACTCAGCCCACAACAAGTCCAAGTGAATGAGGGTTACAACTTAGACATTAAAAAAATGGTTATGTATAGCTCCTCCAAATCATTAACTATTTTATTGTTCAATTTTAGATTCTATTTTAAATCTTAATTTTACAAGTATAAATATATTCATTGTTCTATTGGACTATCACAAATTCTAAGTAGAAAGATTTAGACAACTTTAACTCTTGTATTTTATTTTTTATCTTCAATTTTTTGATATAAAACCCTATTTAATAAACAAAGCCTCAAAGACATTGTTAGAAAAAAAAAACATAATTGTTTAAGATAATATCATTGATGTCCTTTATCTATCATGGTACTACTCCTATTGTTGCATATCCAAGATTGTGTGTAGAGTCATCATCATTGTAAAGAATAAATTTTGGTGTTTGAAAAATGTAAGAGAGAGTCCAACTGGGGTTTAAGTTTCATCTATTTGAGCAATACTCTTTCTTTAAATAGTCTGAGAATTATTTTTACTTATCATAAGATTATTCAAAACAATATTTATAAGAGGAACCAAGTGATTAAATTAAGTAGCATCCTTACGTAGAAAGGATTAGAGTTTAATAATATAATAATTCCATTTTACATGATCTTTTTATATGCATGGATTAAGAAAAAAAATACATCATGGGGACATATATGCTTTCCTATTATCAATATGTGGGTAAAGTATGGATACAAATAAACAAATAGCCTTTACAAGTTTATGTCTTGATAGAAGAAATGTTTTGAAATCTTTATATTTTTTAGAATTAATTAAGTTGAGATACTATCAGTAACAAAAGCTATTGTAACTTATAATTTTGGCTATGTGGTGGATGTATCCAAATTGATATGTTAGCATCTTTTTCTCTACAACTACCAACATTGTTAACCCTCTGTGAGCCTTCTCTAAATTATTAAAATTATCATGTGATGTAATACAAGTTTCAAATTACATAAAATTTGTAAATTGAGTGGCATATCTTGGTAGTTGAGTATTTCACTACACTATTACACTACTACTTTAGGGCTTCTGATATTATAATAGAAAGGAGTAGGTT
The DNA here is from genome assembly GCA_037957365.1 of Torreya grandis. Lineage (NCBI taxonomy): Eukaryota > Viridiplantae > Streptophyta > Pinopsida > Cupressales > Taxaceae > Torreya > Torreya grandis. The sequence goes on along the minus strand of JARHVA010004646.1, from coordinate 1,277,827 downwards.
TAAATCCTCTGAAATGATTCTATAATAAAAATGCTCTACCATAACCATCTAGGATTATTCTCCTTGCTTCTATATTTGAAAACTTTTAAAGGTTTTTTGAGTCAAACCAGAAGAATTGTGAAAGAAAAGATCTAGGAAAAGTATTGTGACTTTTTTCCAAAAATAATCACCTATCAAGTTGAATTGGTTAATCGTCAAAATGTTGAGTAGATTTTCCTAAAGATACAATAGATGGTTATCATAAAAACCCATAAACTATAGGTGAGTAAACTAATAAAAAGCTTTTATATGTATTTGGAAAAGTGGAAAATGAAGGTTTTGTGAACTTAAAAACATGAAGTGTAAATGAGGATAGTAAAGTAAATCCCTAGTCTAACCAAGAGGAATAGAGCAAATAATCCATCACTTAATCTAGATCACTTACCCTTATCATCATACTATCTATTCAATGAATGTTGATGATTGTAATGATTTGAAAAAAACATAGATTTTTATTTACATGATATCCTTAAAACATATTTCACATCCTCACTAGTATAATAGAAACCTAACTTCCTTTGAGCCATTACCTAGTCTAGTAGGGAAAACCCTCTTTCCGAGTATGCAGAAGTGATAGAAATTGGGATTTATAGGGTATTGGTGGGAACATTTATGTATGGTGATTAATCTTGTATTGTGTTAGTGAAATCCCTAGGTTATTAGGATTGTATATAGGCTAGGTGTGATAGGTGCAATAGTTTACATTTTGAGGGGTGTAAACCTTTATGGTAGTTGAGGATAAAACTCAAAGGATATTAAGAAGCATGTAGGTGTAGTGTGCCCTGAGTGTCACCAGCTCAAAAAAAATAGTATAACTCACCCTTAATCTATACTTGGATAAAAATTATAGAAAGGCAACTTTGCTATAATGGAGCCACCTCAAATAGAATTGTTTGATGATACTCCAAGTAGTCCTAGAAAAAGTCCTTGTTGTAAAGAAATAAATTGGATTCAACACTTTTTTGCAAAATTGAAATTTATGCCTTAAATCTGAAAATAATATTTGTAATTTAAAAATATTAATGAATCTATAACATCTAAAAATAATATTTGGGATTCAAATATATTAATGAATCTCGAACATCTAAAATTATTTTTTGGAAATTAAGAATATTAATGAATTTTAAATGGATCGATTTCTGTTCTCATAAAAAAAATCAGATTTATATTTTAATCTGAAATAGCCATAATTCTAACCTAATATAAACAAGCATAAATCTAGGTAGTTTATCACTTTAATGTTTCATTAATGAAGAGCTAGGAGGAGAGTGATTCAATTTAATTTCAAAGCTAGAAATGAAAAACATGTTAAACACTTGTTGTTCTAGATCTGCTGTCAACTTCCCATGATGCTAGTTTGTCTTGAAATAGATGATTAAATCTGAAAGTAATGAACTCAATTTTTTAGTTGAGGGGTTCGAGATTGATATAAATTTCTAATGGTTGATTATGGTTATATTATGCTAGGGGTTGATTGCTACTTCATCTTTTTCCATTGTCACAATAAAATGTTTCAATGTGGGAACTTACATTTTGTCCTTTTTGGCATCTCTATGTAATAAAAATGATTCAGTTCTCCTCAAGTATTGTTTGTCATTTATGTAATTTACTGTTTGTGTGGTTATATCTATACTCAAGTGTTAACTATATACAAATATTATTTTTGAAATGTATAGAACTATAAAAGTATGGTGGAACTTTCCATGGTGAGAGTGGAATTGGAATTTAGGGTGACAATACCTAGCAATAACTTTAATGCATCATATTCAGATCCAAAAAGATCTAGCTACAAGAATAATTCTACCTCATATGGTTTAGATGGAAATGTTCTAGTGTCTGGTTTTACATGTAGTGGAACAAGCATGCCTACAGATGACACCTATCAAGAGATAAAGACAATTACGTATCAAAATCCTCAAGAAGATACTATGGAATTTTCTCCATACAATAGATACACTTTACCACCAAATGAGTGGGAAACATCTGACCTAAATATGAGCCCAGAGGTTAATAATAGCCAAATGAATGGTCAAGTAAATAACAAGGACCTTAGGAGTCTCATTATCATCCAAATGATTTAAATTTTCAAAGGGAGGAGAAACCTAGTATTTCTTGTTACTCCCAAAGTCAATTGCATCAAAAGGACATGGTGCCATTTTTCAGCGATCCCAAAAGTCATTATTATCAGCTTGAAGTTTGTGAGGGAAATAGACAATATACAAATTGAGATTCTATAATTTCTAACAATGGAGATGATACTTTAGATGACATGTAGGGTAAGTTTGATTATTATGATCAGGGCTATGAATATGTTGATCAACACATTGAGCGTTATAGCTGAAATGGGAATATGTAATAGCTATTACATTTTCCTACATGGTAGTCATTCTACACTCACTTTGATAGTGTTTTATTTGTTTTGGAATTTTTGTGTCCATTTATCTTGCATTTATTCTCATCTTCACAGAGGAGAGAATAACATCTGAACTAATATTGAGATAGGTTCCCTGGTCTCCCTATGTTAAATACTCCATATTCATTTTACTTATATTTTTCAAATTATAAAATTTAGTTCATCATAGATTAGGTTGTCACATAGGATGCTAATATTTTAGTGCTCTATAAGTTCAATAATGCATCCAATAGGTGCAAATATCATCTGGAAACCTTATCTTTGAATCAAAGTATTTTTAGGTTACTAAATGTGAAATTGAAGCATTTTAGAGATGTGCCATCTACCTTATCTACCTACCTAAGGCTGGAGATAAATAATTTAGCTTGCCATGAT